>CM055275.1:13981344-14015788 GCA_029237695.1 Conchocele bisecta | reverse complement strand
TCATGAACCCATTTAACTTAAATATACTTTCAAAATCCACATCGAAGTTGGTCAGTGAATACCCTATACTATTACCCTGACCTACTGAACTTTGATATATGACGTATGTTCGGGAAGTGACCTAGCGCATGCGCAATCGGCTATAGGGATATCCTCAGAATATACGCTGACATTCAATAATTAAACCAAAATTTAAGTCACTTTCCCGCATTGACACGCAATGTGGATCAATCACATTCTTTACGCTGGTGCACGCGTCTCTTTTGGGTTTCGTTATCTCTGTCAATATGCGAAGTAAATATACACTATGACAATGTGTGTCTGCTCTTGGTAGATGGCAACGGTGTGGGAAATATACACTGGCGGACTTTAAAACGCCTCACGTATATATGCGATTATATTTACACTGTCCTTGAATTCATAATGCAAACGCCCATTCAACGTATTACGTTCACAATCCCCAGTACATTACATTAGCCCCACGTGACGTCGCGCGACGTTGTTGATTCGTTAAAGTTTGTTTGACGGCATTAGATTACATGACGTTCATCGTCGTTATCAATAACGTCATGCTATTGACAGGCAACGTCGCTGTTCCATGAATTACGACAAAACGACGTAAAACAATAAGACTGTTACGCCGTATATGGTTATTTACATCTTGAAACTATCCGAAAACCATGCACTTTTAAGTAAAACCAAATGTTGTTCATAATACAGTAAAGTTTTAACGCAACTGCCAATGGTTTTATTCCTTACACATATTCATTACTTATATGAGAGACTTGTGATCAGGTGCACGTAAATATATACATTCTAGCCTAGTCAGTGTTTATTCGGTCAATCGTGACGCTCTGTGCACTCAGCGAGTCACCATTCCTCATGAACCCATTTAACTTAAATATACTTTCAAAATCCACATCGAAGTTGGTCAGTGAATACCCTATAATATTACGCTGACCTACTGAACTTTGATATATGACGTATGTTCGGGAAGTGACCTAGCGCATGCGCAATCGGCTATAGGGATATCCTCAGAATATACGCTGACATTCAATAATTAAACCAAAATTTAAGTCACTTTCCCGCATTGACACGCAATGTGGATCAATCACATTCTTTACGCTGGTGCACGCGTCTCTTTTGGGTTTCGTTATCTCTGTCAATATGCGAATAAATATACACTCCATGACAATGTGTGTCTGCTCTGGTAAGATGGCAACGGTGTTGGGAAATATACACTGGCGGACTTTAAAAACGCCTCACTGTATATATGCGATTATATTTACACTGTCCTTGAATTCATAATGCAAACAGCCCATTCAACGTATTACGTTCACATCCCAGTACATTACATTAGCCCCACGTGACGTCGCGCGACGTTGTTGATTCGTTAAAGTTTGTTTGACGGCATTAGATTACATGACGTTCATCGTCGTTATCAATAACGTCATGCTATTGACAGGCAACGTCGCTGTTCCATGAATTACGACAAAACGACGTAAAACAATAAGACTGTTACGCCGTATATGGTTATTTACATCTTGAAACTATCCGAAAACCATGCACTTTTAAGTAACCAAATGTTGTTCATAATACAGTAAAGTTTTAACGCAACTGCCAATGGTTTTATTCCTTTACACATATTCATTACTTATATGAGAGACTTGTTGATCATGTGCACGTAAATATTTATATCATTCTATGCCTAGATCAGTTGTTGTTTTATTCGGTCAATCGTGACGCTCTGCCACTCAGCGAGTCACCATTCCTCATGAACCCATTTAACTTAAATATACTTTCAAAATCCACATCGAAGTTGGTCAGTGAATACCCTATAATATTACGCTGACCTACTGAACTTTGATATATGACGTATGTTCGGGAAGTGACCTAGCGCATGCGCAATCGGCTATAGGGATATCCTCAGAATATACGCTGACATTCAATAATTAAACCAAAATTTAAGTCACTTTCCCGCATTGACACGCAATGTGGATCAATCACATTCTTTACGCTGGTGCACGCGTCTCTTTTGGGTTTCGTTATCTCTGTCAATATGCGAAGTAAATATACACTCCATGACAATGTGTGTCTGCTCTTGGTAGATGGCAACGGTGTGGGTAAATAAACACTGGCGGACTTTAAAAACGCCTCACTGTATATATGCGATTATATTTACACTGTCCTTGAATTCATAATGCAAACGCCCATTCAACGTATTACGTTCACATCCCAGTACATTACATTAGCCCCACGTGACGTCGCGCGACGTTGTTGATTCGTTAAAGTTTGTTTGACGGCATTAGATTACATGACGTTCATCGTCGTTATCAATAACGTCATGCTATTGACAGGCAACGTCGCTGTTCCATGAATTACGACAAAACGACGTAAAACAATAAGACTGTTACGCCGTATATGGTTATTTACATCTTGAAGCTATCCGAAAACCATGCACTTTTAAGTAACCAAATGTTGTTCATAATACAGTAAATTTTTAACGCAACTGCCAATGGTTTTATTCCTTACACATATTCATTACTTATATGAGAGACTTGTGATCAGGTGCACGTAAATATTAATATCATTCTAGCCTAGTCAGTGTTTATTCGGTCAATCGTGACGCTCTGTGCACTCAGCGAGTCACCATTCCTCATGAACCCATTTAACTTAAATATACTTTCAAAATCCACATCGAAGTTGGTCAGTGAATACCCTATAATATTACGCTGACCTACTGAACTTTGATATATGACGTATGTTCGGGAAGTGACCTAGCGCATGCGCAATCGGCTATAGGGATATCCTCAGAATATACGCTGACATTCAATAATTAAACCAAAATTTAAGTCACTTTCCCGCATTGACACGCAATGTGGATCAATCACATTCTTTACGCTGGTGCACGCGTCTCTTTTGGGTTTCGTTATCTCTGTCAATATGCGAAGTAAATATACACTCCATGACAATGTGTGTCTGCTCTTGGTAGATGGCAACGGTGTGGGAAATAAACACTGGCGGACTTTAAAAACGCCTCACTGTATATATGCGATTATATTTACACTGTCCTTGAATTCATAATGCAAACGCCCATTCAACGTATTACGTTCACATCCCAGTACATTACATTAGCCCCACGTGACGTCGCGCGACGTTGTTGATTCGTTAAAGTTTGTTTGACGGCATTAGATTACATGACGTTCATCGTCGTTATCAATAACGTCATGCTATTGACAGGCAACGTCGCTGTTCCATGAATTACGACAAAACGACGTAAAACAATAAGACTGTTACGCCGTATATGGTTATTTACATCTTGAAGCTATCCGAAAACCATGCACTTTTAAGTAACCAAATGTTGTTCATAATACAGTAAAGTTTTAACGCAACTGCCAATGGTTTTATTCCTTACACATATTCATTACTTATATGAGAGACTTGTGATCAGGTGCACGTAAATATTAATATCATTCTAGCCTAGTCAGTGTTTATTCGGTCAATCGTGACGCTCTGTGCACTCAGCGAGTCACCATTCCTCATGAACCCATTTAACTTAAATATACTTTCAAAATCCACATCGAAGTTGGTCAGTGAATACCCTATAATATTACGCTGACCTACTGAACTTTGATATATGACGTATGTTCGGGAAGTGACCTAGCGCATGCGCAATCGGCTATAGGGATATCCTCAGAATATACGCTGACATTCAATAATTAAACCAAAATTTAAGTCACTTTCCCGCATTGACACGCAATGTGGATCAATCACATTCTTTACGCTGGTGCACGCGTTCTCTTTTGGGCTTTCGTTATCTCTGTCAATATGCGAAGTAAATATACACTCCATGACAATGTGTGTCTGCTCTTGGTAGATGGCAACGGTGTGGGAAATATACACTGGCGGACTTTAAAAACGCCTCACTGTATATATGCGATTATATTTACACTGTCCTTGAATTCATAATGCAAACGCCCATTCAACGTATTACGTTCACATCCCAGTACATTACATTAGCCCCACGTGACGTCGCGCGACGTTGTTGATTCGTTAAAGTTTGTTTGACGGCATTAGATTACATGACGTTCATCGTCGTTATCAATAACGTCATGCTATTGACAGGCAACGTCGCTGTTCCATGAATTACGACAAAACGACGTAAAACAATAAGACTGTTACGCCGTATATGGTTATTTACATCTTGAAACTATCCGAAAACCATGCACTTTTAAGTAACCAAATGTTGTTCATAATACAGTAAAGTTTTAACGCAACTGCCAATGGTTTTATTCCTTACACATATTCATTACTTATATGAGAGACTTGTGATCAGGTGCACGTAAATATTAATATCATTCTAGCCTAGTCAGTGTTTATTCGGTCAATCGTGACGCTCTGTGCACTCAGCGAGTCACCATTCCTCATGAACCCATTTAACTTAAATATACTTTCAAAATCCACATCGAAGTTGGTCAGTGAATACCCTATAATATGCAATGACAGTTAAAGGTTCAAAACAGTGTTCCAGTGCTCTACGAACACGTTTTAGTTTCTCGGAAACTTCGGTTATTTTTCCATCTAGTTCAGTAAGTGCTGCAGAGTCCTCTGAGCGCAACACCCCATACGCCTCCGTCAGGGCCGCCTGGTGGTCTTCTCGGGCTTTCTCAATACCCGTTCGGACTCCCTCAATCCCCAACCGGGCCTCTTCCCGAAATTCTGCTATTTGTTCGCCTAGTTCAGTAAGTGCCGCTTCTCTGTTGGGAGAGTCCTCTGAGCGCAACACTCTATAAGCCTCCGTAAGGGCCGCCTGGTGGTCTTCTCGGGCTTTCACAATACCCGTTCGGACTCCCTCAACCCCTAACCGGGCCTCTTTCCGAAATTCTGTTATTGTTTCGCCTACCTATAAGCCTCCGTAAGGGCCGCCTGGTGGTCTTCTCGGGCTTTCTCAATACCCGTTCGGACTTCCTCAATCCCCAACCGGGCCTCTTTCCGAAATTCGGTTATTTTTCATCCTATCCTAGTTCAGTAAGTGATGCTTCTCTGTTGAGAGAGTCCTCCGATCGCAACACCCTATAAGCCTCCGTTAGGGCGACCTGGTCTTTCTCAATACCCGTTCGAACTCCCTCAATTTTTGCACGGGCCTCTTCCCCAACTTGTGCAGTCGCCGTCAGCACGTCTACTCTAAGATGTGCTATACTCCTGTGAATCCCGTTTGTGGCCTCCGATATAGTTTTATTGATCAGGGCCTTGGTTTTTCCGGTAGCTAAAAAGTCGCTCTCAGTCGGGACGAATCCCCCTTCTGCCGGTTCCAAATTCTTTGAATCTGTCACCCAATCCCGATTGGAATTGGAAGAATTACCTGGTCCGTATATACTCATAATTAATTTTATAATTTTCTTTAAATTAATTATAATATTGGGGCACCTATACTCAAATGGAAATTTCAAGAACGACCGAAATCGGGTAATAGTTATTCAACTTTCTCGCTTGATCATCGAGAATAGAGACCTTAAATTCGTGGATGTGCCCCGTTTCCAAAACTTTCATCTCGGGGTGTGGGAAGTCTAAGGTCACCGTCTCCCCAAAGAAACAGTCGCTGGCTTGCACGGTTTTCAGTAATGTGCTGGGGGATCCGTCTACCATGTTGCACGATGTGTTCACCCGATCCAAGTGCACCCTGAGAGTTTTCATGAAGGTGAAGTCCACCGGGTTATCACCGACGTACTCACCCGGGACAAACACTCATTTATTTGCGGAGTATGTCTCTCTAAAACCGAGTCGAATACCCAACGCCGGGGAGACCACTACCTTACTATCAGGGCCGATGGTCATTGTTGCGAGCCCGGTAGCCTTCGATACTGTGAGGTTGATTATACCGTCAAGCTCTGAGGTGACAAAATCTTTGAGCTGTATAAAACTCCACAGTCCGGGAGGCAGCTTTACACCTACTTGTTGTCCATCCTTCACATAGTAAAACCCTTCACTCTTCCCCACAGTCCGCCACCCAACCGTGAAGGTGATTGATCTGAGACCGACCTGGGGTTTTCCGCAGCAGTTGTCGATTGATTTTTGAAGTTCACAACTCTCTTTTTGAACATTAATGATAGTAACAAACGTAATAATATATTTCAATGGATACCAAAGCATTTAGCTTTAATTCTAATGCAAAGTACAAAGTTGGTGGTAAATACACGCAAAAAGACGTTGTTAACCCCCTTATTCACCCAACTGTAACAGTTAGACCTGACAGTGGCTTTACCAGCAATTTCCTTAGTTTGAGAAATATGTAGTTCCAAAGACTACTAGTCAAGATGTAATACTAAGATGGGATTTTTCCCATATGAACTTCTGGCAGAACCAGCTAAATTTCGCTGTATGGTGCGCAACAGCCGGATGTGGAGTTTCACATAAAGACCATCTGACATCCAAGAATGTCATGCTCCGAAGTGTCTACATGTTTCATGTGTATTACACTATTAGGAGGATTCTCAAAGAACTAGGTATTCCATTACCTCAAGACGACGGCTGGAATCCCTTTTCCAGCACATACAACCGTAAGGCGTTCGAAAGGATATGTGCCGAATTTGGGGTATCAAAAGACGCGGACTGGAGACAGAAAGTATACACCCCAACCAACAGTTTAGGATTAGTTCACCTTAAAGGTTTAGTTAGTGGTGGGCATCTAGATAAAGTCCCTGTATATTTCTCAGGGTTGTGGAGTGCTCGCTGAGCTACCCCACCACCAGTTAGAAAAATGGCAACATGGACTAAATATAATTATAAGTTGAATACGATGACGTTCGGTGATGAAGTGCTTGGACGATGTAAAGACGATTATTGTCATTGGCTACCTTCTAAAGTAGCCCACGTGGAATACCTAGACCAGGGTGATACTCCACAGATGCGAAATGCGTGGACCACATTTATGTTAGATAAGGGTCTGGGGTTCACACAGGGAGGTATTACCCGCCTCAGCGACTCCATTCGCACATATGTCTGTGCAATCCTCAGCGCACAGACGGAAACGCGCAGTGCTATACTGGGCATGGGACCGGCGTTTGACGCGCAAAAACAATCTTGGCACCGGCGATCAAGCAGTTTCAAGACGTTTTGCAGAATGCCAACACCCCAGTAGACTATGTATTTGGCGCCGAGCAATATGATACTACGAAACAACCCGGTTGACGGTTACAATAATAAGATCATAATGGCCACCGCCAATCAAAAAATCGGCCACAACGGGAACGGGAACACGGGTATTTACAAGCTCCCCCCCGAGACGATACCCCCGATCAACCCAGGCAGCGCGGCAGCCGCCTTTCCGGCTAATTTAGCCAGGAGACTAGCGAGGGCTTTTAGTTGTTTTTTTACCCACTCCTTAGCTCCACCGGATGATGGCGCGGGTGCTGGCGCGGGTGGTGGCGTGGGTGCAACCCCAACACCACCAGTGAAAGCTAGAACTATGATTGATACAGTCATGCCGACAGCTGCGAGGATGCTTGCTATCGTGACGCCCTGCTCTCTGAACAGAGTGCGAAGACGCTCACCGAGTGTCGTGTCCTCGTGCAGAACCCTCGAGATTATTTCGCGGATCCGACGTATTTGGGTGCGGAGCGTCATTGTTTAGTCGATGCAGCTTCTAAGCGAGCTGCTCTTTCGTCCCGCAACGACCGCAGTCGTTCGGTGATTCGCTCGGTAGATTCTCTATCGTCACCGGCTTCCTCCAGTTTTCTTTCTTCTAGCGCGATATGTTCATCCAGCGCCGAGAGTTTGGAGAGGTTAAGGACCAATTCGCCCGGACCGTTTGCAGAGCCATATCGAGTCCCCGGAGTTCACGAAGAGGTAACGGTGGGTCATCGTTAGACCCTTGGTCGAGGTTGAGTATTTCGTTTTCACTGAACGTGGTCTCCACCGTGTTAATAGCGTCGGTGGCCACTTGAGGGACCTCGCTGAGATCGACAGTTCCTATCGCGGCGGCTGTCTTCGCCATCGTTTCGTCGGTAGACTTGAGTGCCTCTACAGCGCGGGCCGTTATAATTGTTTTACCCCTCTTCCAATCCGTGAATCATAGTTCGCTCCTTACGAATCGGCCACCGCCCGGGTTTCCGGCAATGGTGCTCAGCGCTAGGGGTTTACCGGTCCTCGTGTTGACTATTGGGATATTTGATGCCGCTTTTAGTCGCAACCTACTTTTCAGATCAAATTTGAACATGGAGTAGTCGCGACCGACAGATGGGACCAGACCTTTTTATGCCAAATTGTTGTAGTAGTCGTTTACTGCTCCCTCGAGTAATTCCCGACTTTGGCTAGTGGTAGCGCCACCTATTTCACCCAATTGCGATTGGATTGGAACTGGAGTCTCTATGAAGGGCGTTTCGTTATCGTTATCATCATCGAAGTCATCATCATCCTCATCGACGTATTCGTCTCTGCCGATTTCATCCATGTCAACATCGTAATCAGCCATATTTATAATTAATTATGTATTAAAGACAAAACCATACGAGTTTAATAGAGTAACTTAGTTTCACTAAATTATGTCATCGAGTCAATATGGTCGCAAACTCAATCCATACCGCAGACTGCGTGAGCCCCTCGGGGCAAAAGGCGTGAGACAGAGTGTCGTTATTACGAACAACCCATCGACGATCGACCAGAACCAGCAGCTCTTAGTCCGCTTCCCCAACCTCGGAGCTAGCGACGTCATTGTGCCGGGGACTGTTGGCCTCGATTTCACCATTTCGCTGACGTCGACGGACGCGGACCGAACCGTCGTTCAGAACCTGGGTCGCGCCATCGTCAAGAAGACCATGATAAAGATTTCTGGTAATGAGGTGATGTCGATCGACGACAGCGACGTCTACCATTGTTATCAGGACCTGTGGAAGACGGCGCAAGAGAGCGAAAATGCGGTCTATCAGGGTATTGATACCAGAAAAAATAAGAACGTAACCAGACTTACAATCGGGGCTGGTGACAAGGCAGATAACAACGCGAGTGACAACGCGATCGCGGCCGCTGACGGCAACCGCTTCTACATCCCGCTCGACTTTGAGTTGCTGGAGAGTCACATGCCATACTATCAGAGTGCTTTGGCGGACCGCCTCGAATACAAACTAACTTTCAACGACTACGGCCGTGCTCTCATAGCCACCAACATGGCATCGAAGTATACGATCGACAATGTGTCGCTGGAGTACGACATGGTCACGATGCCCGAACTCGCGCGATTAATCATATCCCAGTATGCCGGGCGCGTTGCCATACTCTACGACCGAGTTCTTCGCCACCGCAAGATGACGAAAGACGAAAGCGACACATTGTGGAATATTGACGTCAACGTACCCGCCCGCTCGATGAAAGGTATACTGATGTTGTTCGAGGAGGGTCGGTTCGCGCTCGGTGCTAGAAAAAATGACAAATTCTATAACCCCAAAATCAAAAAGGTAGAGGTGACGATCGAGGGAGTCCCCAATCAACTCTACAGCGCGGGTCTTCGCGCACACCTGCAGTGGGACGAAGTCAGAAAGCATTTTGCTTCCGGCTCTAAGCGCTCTCCGGAGGTTGCCGCGGTTGCCAAAGACCTGCAGCTCTCGGACGTCTCCCTCGCGGAGTTCCTGACTACCAAATAAGCGTTATGGCTAGACATGCGAGCAAGCGACGACGACCAAATGCACGGTAGTGGGCGCCAAGTTGAGAACGCTAGCGAGGGTGTGACGATCCAAATAACCAAAAAGGCGGATGGAGATGGGATGTTGAACGCGTACTTATATATAATTACAGACGCACAACTCAACATCGAAGATGGTCGATACGTCTCAGCATTCTACTGATTTAATAAAAAAAATCATCTAACGATTTATTAATAAATCAACACCAATTCACGATTGGAAAATTAACTCTACCTTCAAACTTTAAAGTTTGTGATGCCCACTCTGCCATAATATGTGGGCAGATAGGATGCGGAAAAACGGTTTTCATCCTCGACTTACTCGAGGGGTCCTATCGCAATGTCTTTCGACACATTGTGATCCTGTGTCCCACTGTGCGTCACAACGATACTTATCAGCGATGCCAGTGGATATGGACCGACCCTGAGGTATATGTTATTGACCCCGGTGATAGGCTTCAAGATTGGCTGAGTGGTTTATACCAAATATTTCAGGGCGAGCCCACCCTATACGTGATTGACGACTGCTCAGCCAAGGCGGCGATGACTAAAAAGAAGGACATGCTCTCCGAGCCCGCATTTTCTGGCCGTCATGCGGGGCAAAGTGTATGGATCTCCACTCAGAAGTACAACGCCGTCCTCAAGGATCTGCTCGAGCAAATTAAATGGGTCGCCCTCTTTCACTGCAAGGACCGAGACTCATTCGATGGCTGTCTTCGAGAGAACGTTATCCCAACGCGCGAGGAGCGCCTTGAAGTTCGACAGATACTTTCGGAAACTAAGCACGCCAAGCTTCTGCTAAAGACCGATCAACCAACTGCTTATAAAGTTATTGCTTAACGCTCAATTTTATAATTAATTTTATAATTTTCTTTTATAAAATTAATTAGCAATTGCTGAGCAAATGCTTAACAATGCTGAGCAATTGCTGAACAATACTTAACAAATATTGAACAAATGCTGAACAATGGTTAACAATGTTAACAATTTGTTGCTCCGCTGCGAGCTTTGTTGCGAGCATAACGGTGATCATAAGCATCGGGTGGTGTGCGCTTGGCAATATGTTAGACTTTTGAGACTTGTCAGAATAGTTAAATTAATTTTAAGAAAATTAGCAATAATGAACTGCGACGAACTTCTCGAGCAGCTAATGGAAGAAACACTCGTGCCGACTATCCCCAACTTCAATCGCGAATTGGGAGGAACTGAAACCTCAACTCCGTTGATCCTGACAGAGCAATCGGGAATTGCAACACCTGTCGGCACGAATGAAAATGAAAATGCGGCGCGACGAGAGCGGCTAGCTGCGCTGGTTGCTGGGGGACAATCGGAGCATTATCTCGGTAGGCGTCTCTCAGTTTTTCAGGTGGATAAGATGTCAGATGCGGAGATCGATAAAATGTATGCGCGATGCGAATCTAGGTTAGGTGCGGAGATGACAAAAACTCTCGGATCGGCGGCTATTCATTTGTACGCAACCGCCGTTAGTATACTTCTCCCTATACCAAACACCGCGGGATTGATTGACGATCTAGAGACTGATCCTTTTATAGGTCACACTCTTAGAACAGCCTGCTGCTCAATTTATCACAAGTTTGGAATGTACTTAGCTCCGCTGACAACCGCGTTGACCACGGGTAAACACTGCCAATTTGGACATATATGCCCAGGAACTATAAGCCCTAATATTAATATCATAAATGATGACACAAGACACACCCGCGAGAGTGACGGAGTTGAACCCGATTGCTCCAACACAATCGAACCCGAGTGTTACTCCGCCACTGGATGACATACGCATATAAAAAATCCCAAAAGACAGGCAGCTGTGCGGGCGGCGGCTGCCACCCGAAAAGTTAAACAAGATAAAATACTCGCCGAGCTTCGAGAGGCTAAACAGTCGTTGCAATCGGGGACGGAGACAGCAAAACATCTGAAGACAGAGTTGAGTACAACAACACTCCCAATTCACGAATTGGAATCACACTCAACACCCAATCGAGGTTGGGCGAATCCGATTGAACCCAAATTCGTGAATTGGAGTTGGGTTGTTGGTGGTGGTCTGGCAGTTGTTGGTTCCATGTGCGTGTGGAAATACCCCCTATTATCGAAAAAACAACCAGCCAGTGTTCAGAAGAAAGTTACGAAACACCAATCGCGATTGGATGCGCCCCATTTAAACATTGATCGCGACCCCTTTTATATGCAATAATTATAATGGCTGAACAAGATGGTAAAATGTTAGTGAATGCGCTTTATCACGCCGTGGTGATATCGGGTTTCAGTATCGGGTATGCTCGACTATCAAAGATGGCCCTAGGAGGATCCGCTCCCAAATTGGACTTTACTGTGAGAGACGTAGGGCTCGCGACCTTAGATGTAGCGGCCGCAGTTTGGACCCGAGATTATCTAGTTAAAGCTGGAATTCTACCAGTTAATATATGGAAATAAATGGCTTCAATCGCAGTAATAGTAGGTGGTGCGCTTGTAAACGCATTGGCGTTCAACGGTAGCAACTTTATATTCTCTAAAATGAAAAGCTCGAACGTGGATGAGGAGCGTAAGCGTCACGATTTAGCTGTAGAACAACTCAATAGCGCAAAGGAAGCGTGGTCGAAAAAACGAACCGCCCATCTGGACTGGGTCAATGAAGAGCTTCGCCGCGAAAATCACGCCGCACAAACTTTTCAGAACGTTGAAGAAGCCAACCGCGAGTATGCGCTGGCATATCCGCACAAAAGTCTCGCGCCGCTGGATCGCGAGCCCCAACTTTCAGATTTCTATGTACCGTCAGAGCCCCAAAAATACCGCGAGATCGCGTTCATCGTCGTGGGAATGGGTGTGGTGGGGCTCGTCGGCTACAATATTCAATCGAGATTTTAAATTAATTATTTTAAATAATATATATATATATATATAGAACGATGTCAGTTGACGAACTTTATTTTGCTATGATTGATGTAGGCTACACTGCCCTTAAACACCGCGTGGTTGGTGCAAAGGGTATGATTCGTCTGGCCAGAGATTCTCTCGAGACGTGGCGGGAGGACGAAAAAGCGGCTACCCTTTTCGCAAAGCGGATGTTAGATTCCTCCACCATCCTGGGGGATTAGATTTTCCCAAGTTCCTTCAGAACTTAACCCCCAATCGCGATTGTACTTCCAACAAAGGTTTATTATTATCGACGCAGTTACCGGACGATCTGGCGAGGGCATGTTGGAGATTGTCCGATATATTAGAATAAATCGCATACGATGAACACGCGCAAACTTAATACCAAACTATCGGTTCGCCTAACGCCCAAGCTAGAGAACGCGTACTACAGCCCCCGCGCGTACTGGAAGGGACTCGCGGCCATCATGAACCTCGCGGCGGCGACCAAGGTTTCAGAAAACGCTGTCAAGGAATGGCTCAAGAAGCAGGCCATCTGGCAGATCTATTTACCCGCGCCTCACAATATTCCGCGCCCGAAATTGGACGTGCCGGTACCGAACCAAGTTCACCAAGCGGATCTCCTGTTTCTCCCTCACGATCGCGTCGGTCGTAAGACGTACAAGTACGCACTGACAATCGTTTACGTAGCGAGTCGTTATAAGGGGGCTGAGCCGTTGGCCACTAAAGAGTCTAATGAGGTGTCCGAGGCTCTCTCCCGAATATATAAGAAGAGTCCTCTCAAATGGCCGAATCTTCTCCAGGTCGATCCCGGCCGCGAGTTCATGGGCGCGGTCTCTCATCTATTGTCTAAGCACGAAGTTTCTGTCAGACGCGGCCGCGTCAACATCCACCGGGACAAGGGGATCGTGGGTGGAGCGCTTCAATCGAACCCTGGCTGAGAGACTGTTCGGACACCAATACGCCAAAGAACTTGTAGACCCTCATTCGCGATCAACCGAGTGGGTGGCCAGACTGCCCGCCGTGGTCTCCGCACTGAACGGAGAGGTGACCAGATTGATAGGTAAGAAGCCCGTAGATGCTATCAAGTTTAAAAGGGTGACGAGCGAGCCCTCTGCCGTCTCGCGCGGGCGACCTGTTGGTTTAGAGGAGCAACGGCTTCCATCGGATATTGATGTCCGGTACCTCTATCAACCGGGAGAGCTCGAAGGTGGCAGCCGCCGCGCGACTGATCCCGTGTGGTCTCTCAATGTATATCATCTAGATCGATCTATTACCAAGCCCGATGAGCCCGTGCTCTACTATTTGGATGATGAACCATCTCGAGGGTTTGTTCGCGAAGAACTTCTTATGGTGCCTTCTGACACCCAGCTACACCCGGATCGTCAGAGTCTTTAGATTGCTAATTTTCTTATTTTTTTCAAAATTATCAAATAAATCATTAGAGAGGTTCTGTATGTATTCCGTCTGGTAACACGCGTCTTTTATCGTAGTATGCCGAGAGTCCTAATTTTTGTTGACAGTACGTTTTCATAACGCCGTCTTTTATTTTAAATCCTCTATTTTGTGCTACATCTATAATGTGTTTTCCATCTTCTGTAGTTTCGGTTAGTACTCGTTTATATCTATCCCAATTTAAATTGTTGGTTCTCTTGGACATTCCTTTCGCAGAGTTTTTATTAATATAATTAAATTTTTCTACAAAATAACACTTACTAGATAACGCTATCGCCCTATCTCCGCTAAATTCCATTTTGAAAAGTCCAGGCTCTCTTTCGTTCCATTTATCCCAAGCCAACCATTTCTTTTTTTCTTTTTCAAACCCGTCTAGTAAGTTAGGTCTAATCAATTCCTCTATCGTTTTTCCACTAACTCCTATATACATACTATCTGTATCCATCTGTATTAATTCAAAGTCTTCTCTTTTTACGTATTTGTCTAGAAATTCGTAGTAAAATTCCAACATTCTCAATTTAGCTGGTTGATAAACCGCTATTCCACAATAGAATGGTCTCTTTACCGCACACCTGGGTTTTCTTGAAGATATTTCGTACGCATCTCCTATCACTTCCAAATCGTCAAATAATGCAGATCTTAATGCTTTGTCAACAGAGGTTTCGTTTTGTGTATATGTCGTATTTAAATGTCTCTCCGTTGCCTCTATCATTTTTCCACAACACGAGTTTCCTAGTAATTTCATTATGTCGGCTACTGGTTTCTTATTTGGTTCTACATCACCCGTTCGTCTTGCGGCTGTAACTTCTTTTGCGAACCATTCGAATGGTTTTCCGCTAATATAATCTATAACACGATGAACGCCAGCTATTTCTAGGCCGTGTTTTAAATACCATTTCAACAGTGGCGCGTACAGCAATACTTTAGTGGCGGTCATAGATCCCACCAATTTTTTTCCATCTCCTCTTGTTCGGCCAGTATCTTCTAAATATTTTAACATGTGTGTGGGAACTTCATCAACCTCTACTTCTCTGTTTATAAATATTGGGGACATTTCAGAAAACTTATCTTTTAAGTTGTGTGGAACTTCTATATCCACCTCCGCAAACCCAAACCAGTCTCCAGATAAAACTCTTTTACAAAACGTTTTAATAAATTTAGGGTTATGTGGGGTATCTATATGGTGTATAGTTTCTCTCCCACACGGCATCTCTTTATTTAACGTAGATAAATATAACGCGTTTGCGTCGTACCCCAAAACAGCCTTGCAAGGTTTGGAACCCACTCTAATATTTGAAACACCAGCTTCTGCATATCGTGTAAATACTATTGATGGACCGCCAACTAGAGCGTCCTTCATCATTTCGAATGTTTCTTCTTTTGGTGCATATAGAACATCCTCCGGTATAATCGTCTTTGAAGATTTTTGTTCTTTAATAGTTCCTCTCAATAAATATTGTATAGCTACTCCAGGTAGTGTTACCGCATCTTTGAAAATATCCACACCTCTGTGTTAATAAAATTCACACATTTTTTCCACCGCTTCTAGGAACGGTGCTACATCTAAATCGTTATAATATTTCAACCAATCTCTGAAAGTTTTCATATTATTTTCTTCGAAAATTCTACGACATTTACTTAATTCTGTTGCATCTATTAACATTTTCCCAGATAGTTTGGAATACCAATTCTCTATATCCGGTAGTCCTGGGTAATCCAGTTTGTCTGGAGAATCGAACCACTCATAAGGAAAGAAAGATTTCTGTCCTTTGCATTCGTAGGCTTTTATCCAACTATCGTAACTTACACCGGGTCCTAGATAAAGTATTACATCAAGAAATCTTAAACTCTGGAGTAAATATAAATATTGTTGCGTTTGCACATTTTCCGACCATTACTTTCTTTGTTGTTGATGCCAGTTCGCCTACTAGGTATTTCTTTATTAAGTTTATATCGTACTTACTGCTGTTAAAACCTATAACCGGTTCTTGCTCTATCCACTGTTCGATCTTGGCGATTTGGCTTTAACGTAAATGTTCTGTATTAAACCCATATCTTGACCACACTTCTTCTCTTATAGCTTTTCCCCTGACTTTCAAATCTTCTACGAATTTTTCTACAAGTTTTGCGGGATCTTTATCACAAATATGAGTTACTGTTCCTGAGAAATTATCTCCTATACTAACGCTTACCGGAACGTGCTCGGCTTCGTACTCTAGATTATTACCGAGAGTTTCAAATTCTGGGTTGAGATACGCCTCAAAATCGTATACTATCTGATATGGATAAAGAGTAGTGTCGCAACCGATCTTTATGTCTTTACCCGTTCTTTTAAATTCGCATTCCCACATAACTACTAGTTTGAATTATTTGCTTCTTCTAATAAATGTATCTCTTCTCATAGTGGATGCGCATTCTTCTTTTCTATGCTTTGCATGAATCTCACACCCGTGCCAGTAACAGCCGTGATATTGATATACGGTATTGGTTTCCGTACAGTATCCATCTACTGGAGCTCCTAAAACCCATCTTTCACCCCCGTGTCCACACTGTTCGTGGTGAATGTGAATTCCCTCGCGCTTTTTCACAGAGTACATCCAATCGATCGCCCCATAACTGTTAGAACTTTTTGGGTAGAACGCTTTCTCGAACGACGAACGCGGGCGCTCTAAATAATTACCATCACATATTACTTTTGTCTCACCTTTCATACATGTTGGTCCGTGTCTCTTCATATTACTCGCTTTCGTCAATTTCTGCTTGCAATTATCGCAGGCGTAAATTTTAGATAGGTTTTTAAGGTTTTTTATCAGAAATGCGTGATTATTAAACAGTCCTATTGTCATTTGTTTATTACCTATTGCCTTATAGTGCGCTGGTACCTCTTTCAACCACCATACGTTACATTCGGTGGGTTGATATACTTCTATACCGATTTTAAAAAACTCTTCAACCTTTTTCAGATCTGAAAAGGGAATTGGTTAAACCACATTACTACCAAAATATTGCTTACTAAGTTCTTTCGCTTTTTCTGTACATCTGTCGGGTCTTTTATCTGTCATATGCATAGCTAGACACCTGAACAGATAAAGGTCGTCATTATACTTATCTAAAGAATGCATACATTTTTTATTCTTCAGCCATTCTGGAAGTTCTCCTCCTGCTGCTTCTTTGGATTGTAGTCCCAAATATATTCCCCTACTACCCTGTATTAGCTTTACGAAAACCTCTACCCATCTTACAAACTTCCACTTTGTATTCGGTCTGTCTATTTTTATCGACATTATTCGTGTTTGCTCCTTATCTGACAGCCATTTTTTAACGGTTTTCATTGATGATAGTGGTTCGCTACCATCGAGATTTTTGTGCATTATTATAGTTACAGGTTTTCCATTTTTAGTTTCCTCCATATGTTCTAGCTTGTAAGAATATGAATATCTCAAATAAAAATTTGTTGTTAGATACTGAGCGAGTTTATCGGACATGCGTTCAGACTCGTTAATGTCAATGTTTTTACGAAAGGAAAATGTAACTACCTGTCTTCCATTTTCTACCTTTTCCAATGTTTCATCGTGAGCCCCCAATATTTCTTCACCTTTTTCCACTATCGCGCAAACGAGAGATTTTTTCTTATTATTTTGTATTGGGCCACCTGTGTGTCTAATTTGAGACAAATTATTGGTGCTTGAAGGTTTTATTACACTAGCCCTTAGCTTCGCAATACTTTTTTTTTGAATTCTGTTACCAACTTCCTCCGCTAGTGAGAGGTCTTTAAATGCCCCTCTTTTATAGGCGCGGGTAAACCGCTTCATAAACGCCTCATTCTTTGTGGCATTTATCAGCTTTGTCAACCCCCTAACTCTCAACCGTGTACTATAAGTAATCCCTAGAGATTCGGCTTCTCTTCTCAAACTTTCTATTTCTGCTCTAGTTTCTGGCGTTATCATATTTTCTGTATATACTTTTGTATATATACTTTTGTATAACCTATGAAATTTATCAATTGGACGTCAAAAATTTACATAATGTTTTTTTTCACGTCCAATTGAACATATACATATACATATATATATAAAAATACATATATAATGGAGTGTGAGACTTGTTGTAAGACGTTTACGTGTAAAGACTATCTACGAAGGCATCTAGCGAGACGTAGAAAGTTTCCTTGTGTCCCCCCACAGTTTCAATGCCCCAGATGCCCTTGTAAATTCGTTAGTGCCCAAACTCTTTGTAGACATAAGCAACTACGCTGTCAGGTGGCTAAAGGTGAACGTGGTAGACTAGAGCTGGTAGAATTAGTTGCTGATCTGCGAAATAAATTAGCTATATCGGAGGAGAAAAATGAGGAATATAAACTATTGTACTTGCATGAATGATTTCGACTTTTTTCAAAAGTCAATTACCAATATAATTGGGACTCCCTCTTTTCAAAATTATTTTCTCCAAAAATTCATAAATTTGCTGTCGGGAGACAATTTTCCTCGTTAACCAATTTTTGATTTTTCGGGGGTGGTGGGGGTATTATAGAGGGTTATAAATTATATCACGGTAGGTGGTATCATTTTGACTCCCTTACTACTACTCGTTTACGTGTAAAGACTATCTACGAAGGCATCTAGCGAGACGTAGAAAGTTTCCTTGTGTCCCCCCACAATTTCAATGCCCCAGATGCCCTTGTAAATTCGTTAGTGCCCAAACTCTTTGTAGACATAAGCAACTACGCTGTCAGGTGGCTAAAGGTGAACGTGGTAGACTAGAGCTGGTAGAATTAGTTGCTGATCTGCGAAATAAATTAGCTATATCGGAGGAGAAAAATGAGGAATATAAACTATTGTACTTGCATGAATGATTTCGACTTTTTTCAAAAGTCAATTACCAATATAATTGGGGACTCCCTCTTTTCAAAATTATTTTCTCCAAAAATTCATAAATTTGCTGTCGGGAGACAATTTTCCTCGTTAACCAATTTTTGATTTTTCGGGGGTGGTGGGGGTATTATAGAGGGTTATAAAATTATATCACGGTAGGTGGTATCATTTTGACTCCCTTACTACTACTGCATGGCATGTCTCAATAATTACGAGCCTTCGGCGGATAGAAAAACTCGTTTACTATTCCTAAGCTTGTATATATTCATGCCGACAGCAAACAGTGAGAAATAGTATATAGGGAGTCAAAAAATGATACAACCTAAGGTGGTATAATTTCCACCCCTCTACACTACCCCCAGCACCCCCGAAAACCTAAAACTTGGTTAACAAGGAAATTGTCTCCAGACAGCAAATTTATGAATTTTTGGAGAAAATAATTTTTATATCATTAATGCAATTTCAATGCGTTCGCGCGTGATAGTTTATATTCCAACACCACATTTTTATCCTCCAATATAGCTAATTTATTTCGCAGATCAGCAACTAATTCTACCAGCTCTAGTCCACCACGTTCACCTTTAACCACCTGACTGCGCAGTTGCTTATGTCTACAAAGAGTTTGGGCACTAACGAATTTACAAGGGCATCTGGGGCATTGAAATTGTGGGGTGACACAAGGAAATTTTCTACGTCTCGATAGATGCCTTCGTAGATAGTCTTTACACGCAAAAGTCTTACAACAAGTCACACACTCCATTATATATTTATATGTATATGTTTATATTCAATTGGACGTGACAATTTACATCATGTTTTTTTTTCACGTCCAATTGAACAGATACATTTCTTAGGTTATAACAAAAGAAAATATGATAACGCCAGAAACTAGTGCAGAAATAGAAAGTTTGAGAAGAGAAGCCGAATCTCTAGGGAATACTTATAGTAAACGGTTGAGAGTTAGGGGGTTGACAAAGCTGATAAACGCCACAAAGAATGAGGCGTTTATGAAGCGGTTTACCCGCGCCCACAAACGAGGAGCCTTTAAAGACCTCTCACTAGCAGAAGAAGTTGGTAACAGATTTCAAAAAGAAAGTATTGCGGGGTTAAGGGCTAGTGTAATAAAACCTTCAAGCACCAATTCCAGACGCACAGGTGACCCAATCCCAAATAATTTGGAGAATAAGAAAAAATCTATCGTTCGCGCGATAGTGGCAGAAGGTGACGAAATATTGGGGGCTCATGATGAAACATTGGAAAAGGTAGAAAAGGGAAGACGGGTAGTTACATTATCCTTTCGTAAAAACATTGACATTAACGAGTCTGAACGCATGTCCGATAAACTCGCTCCGTATCTAACAACCAATTTTTATTTGAAATATTCATATTCTTACAAGCTAAAACATATGGAGGAAGCTAAAATTGAAAACCTATAACTATAATATTTCACAAAAATCACGGTGGTAGTGAACCACTATCATCAATGAAAACCGCTAAAAAATGGCTGTCAGATAAGGAGCAAACACGAATAATGTCCGATAAAATAGATAGACCAAATACAAAATGGAAGTTTGTACGATGGGTAGAGGTTTTTGTAAAGTTAATACAGGGCAATAAGGGAATAGATTTGGGACTACAATCCAAAGAAGCAGCAGGAGGATAACTTCCAGAATGGTTGAAGAATAAAAAAGGTATGTATTCATTAGATAAGTATAATGACGACCTTTGTCTGTTCAGATGTTTAGCGATGCACACAACAGGGAAAATATCTGACAGATGTACAGAAAAAGCGAAAGAACTCAGAAAGCAATATTTCGGTAGTAATGTTGTTAAACCAATTCCTTTTTCAGATCTGAAAAAGGTTGAAGAGTTTTTTAAAATCGGTATAGAAGTATATCAATCCACCGAATGTGGTGTATGGTGGTTGAAAAAGGTACCAGCACACTATAACGCAATAGGTAATAAACCAATGACAATAGGACTGTTTAATAATCACGCATTTCTGATAAAAAAAACCTTAAACATTTATCTAAAAATTACGCCTGCGATAATTGCAAACAGAAATTCACGAAAGCGAGTAATATGAAGAGACACGGACCCAAATGTATGAAAGGTGAGACAAAAGTAATATGTGACGGTAATTATTTAGAGTGCTCGCGTTCGTCGTTCGAGAAAGCGTTTTACCCAAAAGGTTCTAACAGTTACGGAGCGATCGATTGGATGTACTCTGTGGAAAAGCAGGAGGTAATTCACATTCACCACGAACAGTGTGGACATTTGGGTGAAAGATCGATTTTAGGAGCTCTAGTAGATGGATACTGTCAAGAAAACAATACAGTATATCAATATCACGGCTGTTACTGGCACGGATGCGAGATTCATGCAAAGCATAGAAAAGAAGAACGCGCATCCACTATGGGAAGAGATAAAATTTTTAGAAGCAAATAATTCAACCTAGTAGTTATGTGGGAATGCGAATACCAAAGAACGGATAAAGACATAAAGATCGGTTGCGACACTACTCTTTATCCATATCAGATAGTATACGATTTTGAGGCGTATCTCAACCCACCTAATTCTAAAGAATTACTTAAAACGCAAGGTAATAGTTTAGAGTACGAAGCTGAGTACGCTCCGGTAAGCGTTAGTATAGGAGAATTTCTCAGGAACAGTAACTCATATTTGTGATAAAGATCCTGCAAAACTTATAAAATAATTCGTAGAAGATTTGAAAGTCAGGGGAAAAGCTATAAGAGAAGAAGTATGGTCAAGATATGGATTTAATACAGAACATGTACATAAAAATCAAGTTACACAGATCGAACAGTGGATAGAGCAAGTACCGGTTATAGGTTTTAAAGTAGTAAGTACGATATAAACTTAATAAAGAAATACCTAGTAGGCGAACTGGTATCAACAACAAAGAAAGTAATGGTCGGAAAACGGGCAAACGCAACAATATTTATATTTACTCCAGAGTTTAGATTGCTTGATGTAATACTTTACCTAGGACCGGGTGTAAGTTACGATAGTTGGATAAAAGCCTACGACTGCAAAGGACAGAAATCTTTAATTCCTAACGAGTGGTTCGATTCTCTAGACAAACTGGATTACCCAGGACTGCCTGATATAGAGAATTGGTATTCCAAACTATCTGGGAAAAATGTTACTAGACGAAACAGAATTATGCAAATGTCGTAAAATTTTCGAAGAAGAGAATATGGAAACCTTCAGAGATTGGTTGAAATATTATAACGATTTAGATGTAGCACCGTTCCTAGAAGCGGTGGAAAAAATGTGTGAATTGTGAGGTGTGGATATTTTCAAAGATGCGGTAACACTACCTGGAGTAGTTATATAATTTTTATTGAGAGGAAACATTAAAGAACAAAAATCACGATATGCAGAAGCCGGTGTTTCAAATATTAGAGTGGGTTCCAAACCTTGCAAGGATGTTTTGGGGTACGATGCAAACGCGTTATATTTATCTACGTTAAATAAAGATATGCCGTGTGGAAAAGAAACTATACATCATAGATTCCCCACATAACCCTGAACTTATTAAAAAGTTTAGTAAACGGATTTTATCCGGAGACTGGTTTGGGTTTGCGGAGGTGAATCTCTGATTTTAACTTGGTGGATAAGTTTTCTGAAATGTCTCCACTTTTTATAAACAGAAAAGTAGATGTTGATGAGGTTCCAGAACACATGATAAAATATTTGGAAGATACTGGCAGAACTAAAGGAAATGGAAGAAAATTGGTGGGATCTATGACCGCCACTAAAGTATTGCTGTACGCGCCACTGTTGAAATGGTATTTAAAACACGGCCTAGAAATAATGCGAGTTCATCGTGTTATAGATTATATTAGTGGAAAACCATTCGAATGGTTCGCAAAAGAAGTTACAGCAGCCAAAACAAACAGGTGATGTAGAACCAAATAAGAAACCAGTAGCGGATACCACGAAATTATTAGGAAACTCGTGTTGTGGAAAAATTATAGAGGCAACGGAGAGACATTTAAATACGACATATACGCAAGACGAAACCTGTGTTGACAAAGCATTAAGATCCGCGTATTTTGATGATTTGGAAGAGATAGGAGATGCGTACGAAATATCTTCCCGAAAACCCCAGTGCTCAGTAAAGAGACCATTTCATTGTGGAATAGCGGTTTATCAACTCGCTAAATTGAGAATGTTGGAATTTTACTACGAATTTCTAGACAAATACGTAAAAAGAGAAGACTTTGAATTAATACAGATGGACACGGATAGTATGTATATAGGAGTTAGTGGAAAAACGATAGAGGAATTGATTAGACCTAACTTACTAGACGAGTTTGAAAAAGAAAAAAATGAAATGGTTGGCTTGGGATAAATGGAGCGAAAGAGAGCCTGGACTTTTCAAAATGGAATTTAGCGGAGATAGAGCGATAGCGTTATCTAATAAGT
The DNA here is from genome assembly GCA_029237695.1 of Conchocele bisecta. Lineage (NCBI taxonomy): Eukaryota > Metazoa > Mollusca > Bivalvia > Lucinida > Thyasiridae > Conchocele > Conchocele bisecta. Next base: position 13,992,442 of record CM055275.1, on the reverse strand, counting down.
GTCATTTTGTAGAAAAAATTAATTCTACTAATTCTAAAGAATGAATTAATAAAAACTCTGCGAAAGGAATGTCCAAGAGAACTAACAATTTAAATTGGGATAGATATAAACGAGTACTAAGTGAAACTACAGAAGATGGAAAACACATTATAGATGTAGCACAAAATAGAGGATTTAAAATGAAAGACGGTGTTAAGAAAACGTACTGTCAACAAAAATTAGGACTCTCGGCGTACTACGATAAAAGACGTGTGTTACCAGACGGAATACATACAGAACCTCTCTACTGATTTAATAAAAAATCATCTTACGATTTATTAATAAAAAATCATCTTACGATTTATTAATAAATCAATCTAAAGACTGACGATCCGGGGGTAGCTGGGTGTCAGAAGGCACCGCAAGAAGTTCTTCTCGAACAAACCCGCGCGATGGACCATCATCCATATAGTAGAGCACGGGCTCATCGGTTTGGTAATATATCGATCTAGATGATATACATTGAGAGACCACACGGGATCAGTCGCACGGCGGCGACCACCTTTGAGCTCTCCCGGTTGATAGAGGTACCGGACGGCAACATCCGATGGAAGTCGTTTCTCCACTAAACAAACGGGGCGCCCGCGCGAGACGGCGGATGTTTGTGCGACATCGTTTTTGCCTTGATAGCATCTACGGGTTTCTTACCGATCAATCTGGTCACCTCGCCGTTCAGTGCAGAGACCACGCAGGGTACCCTGGTCACCCACTCGGTCGATCGCGTATGAGGGTCTACAAGCTCTTTGGCATATTGGTGACCGAACAGTCTCTCAGCCAGGGTTCGATTGAACCGTTCCACAATCCCCTGGTCTCGGTGGATGTTGACGCTGCCGCGTCTGACAGAAACGTCATGTTTAGTCAGTAGATGAGATACCGCGCCCATGAACTCGCGGCCGGGATCGACCTGGAGAAGATTCGGCCAATTGAGAGGACTCCGCTTATATATTCGGGAAAGAGCCTCGGCCACCTCCTTAGACTATTTCGTAGCCAGTGGCTCAGCCCCCTTATAGCGACTCGCTACGTCAACGACTGTCAGTGCGTACTTGTACGTTTTGCGACCGACGCGATCGTGAGGGAGAAACAGGAGATATGCTTGGTGAACTTGGTTCGGCACCGGCACGTCCAATTTTGGCCGCGGAATATTGTGAGGCGCGGGTAAATAGATCTGCCAGAGGGCCTGCTTCTTGAGCCATTCCTTGGTGACGTTTTCGGAAACCTTGGTCGCCGCCGCGAGTTCTTGTTGGCCGCGAGTTCCTTCCAGTAGCCGCGGGGGCTGTAGTATGTGTTTGCTAGCTTGCGCGCTAGGCGAACAGATATTTTGGTATCAAGTTTGCGTGTGTTCATAGTATGCGAAGTATTCTAATTTATCGGACAATCTCCAACATGCCCTCGCCAGATCGTCCGGTGACTGCGTCGTTAATAATAAACCTTTGTTTGTAGTTTCGCTGCAGCCCCAATCGCGATTGGGTTGGAACAGGAGAGGGAATTCTGGGGAATCTAACTCGGAGGAATCTAACATCCGCTTTGCGAAAAGGGTGGCCGCTTTATCGTCCTCGCGCCACGTCTCGAGAGAATCTAGGGCCAGACGAATCATACTCTTTGCACCAGCTAAGCGGTGTTTAAGGGCCGTGTAGCCTACATCGATCATAGCAAAATAATGTTCGTCAACAAACATCGTTCTATATATATATATATTTAAAAAAAGTTTTAAAATAATTATTGCTTATTTCAATCTCGATTGAATATGTAGTAGCTGACGAGACCCACCACACACATTTCCACGACGATGAACGCGATCTCGCGGTCTTTTTGAGTCTCTGACGGTACATAGAAATCTGAAAGTTGGGGCTCGGGATTCATTGGATTGAGACTTCTATGCGGATATGCCAGCGCGTACTCGCGGTTGGCTTCTTCAACGTTCCGGAAAGTTTGCGCGTCGTGATTCTCGCGGCGAAGCTCTTCGCTGATCCAGTCCAGATGGACCATGCTTCCTTTGCGCTCTGGAGTTGTTCTACAGCTAAATCATGACGCTGGCGCTCCTCATCCACGTTCGAGCTTCTCATTTTCGAGAATAGAAAGTTGCTACCGCTGAACGCCAATGCGTTTACAAGCGCACCACATACTATTATTCCGATCGAAGCCATTTTATTTCCATATATTAGCAGGTAGAATTCCAGCTTTAATTAGATAATCTCGGGTCCAAACTGCGGCCGCTATATCTACGGTCACGAGCCCTACGTCTTTCACAATGATGTCCAATTTGGGAGCGGGCCCCCCACCCCCCCGAAGCCATCTTTGATAGTCGAGTAATCCCGATACTGAGACCCGATATCACCACGGCGTGATAAAGCGCATTCACTATCATTTCACCATCGTTTTCAGCCGTTGTTGATAATTATAATTATTGCATATAAAAGTGATCACGATCAATGTTTAAATGGGGTGCATCCAATTGCGATTGGTGTTTCGTAACTTACTTCGGAACCGTGGGTTGTTTCGAAAGGTATTTCAGCACATACAGGGTGCCCACAACTGCCAGACAACCACCAACAACCCACGGGACGATCTTCCAATAAGGTTCAACAATGTTGAGGTAATAGGGGGTAGGAGCTACAGCAATCGGGGATTGCTTCTCCTGTTTCAATCCAATCGCGTTTGGATAGATTGGGGGAGAAACAGCTGTCACCGGGTGTTTTGCTGTTTCAACAGCAATCGGGGATTGCAACGACCGTTTGGCCTCTCGAAGCTCGGCGAGTATTTTATCTTGTTTAACTTTTCGGGTGGCAGCCGCTGCCCGCCCAGCTGCCTTTCTTTTTGGATGTTTATGTCGTGCTGTTGAGGGTTCATCCAACGTGCTCTGGTTCAACTCCAACGGCGGTTGGTATTGGGTTGGAGCAATCGGGTTCAACCCCAACCCTGTTGGAGTTGAGTGTGGTTCCGTCACTCTCGCAGGTGCGTCTTGTGTCATCATTTATAATATTAGAACTTATAGTTCGTGGGCATATAAGTCCAAATTGACATTGTTTATCCGTGGTCAACGCGGTTGTCAGCGGAGCTAAGTACATTCCAAACTTGTGATAAATTGAGCAGCAGGCTGTTCTAAGAGTGTGTCCTATAAAAGGGTCAGCCTCTAGATCGTGAATCAACCCCGCGGTGTTTGGTATAGGGAGAAGTATACTAACGGTGGTAGCGTACAAATGAATAGCCGCCGATCCATGAGTTATTGTCATCTATGCCTCCAATTTGGATTCGTATCGCGCATACATTTTATCAATCTCCACATCTGACATCTTATCCACCTGACAAACTGAGAGACGCCTAACGAGATAATGCTCCGATTGTCCCCCAGCAACCAGCGCAGCTAGCCGCTCGCGTCGCGCCGAGTTTTCATTTTCATTCGTGCCGACAGGTGTTGCAATTCCCGATTGCTCTGTCGGGATCAACGGAGTTGAGGTTTCAGTTCCTCCCAATTCGCGATTGAAGTTGGGGATAGTCGGCACGAGTGTTTCTTCCATTAGCTGCTCGAGAAGTTCGTCGCAGTTCATTATTGCTAATTTTTTTAAAATTAATTTAACTATTCTGACAAGTCTCAAAAGTCTAACATATTGCCAAGCGCACACCACCCGATGCTTATGATCACCGTTATGCTCGCAACAAAGCTCGCAGCGGAGCAACAAATTGTTAACATTGTTAACCATTGTTCAGCATTTGTTCAATATTTGTTAAGTATTGTTCAGCAATTGCTCAGCATTGTTAAGCATTTGCTCAGCAATTGCTAATTAATTTTATAAAAGAAAATTATAAAATTAATTATAAAATTGAGCGTTAAGCAATAACTTTATAAGCAGTTGGTTGATCGGTCTTTAGCAGAAGCTTGGCGTGCTTAGTTTCCGAAAGTATCTGTCGAACTTCAAGGCGCTCCTCGCGCGTTGGGATAACGTTCTCTCGAAGACAGCCATCGAATGAGTCTCGGTCCTTGCAGTGAAAGAGGGCGACCCATTTAATTTGCTCGAGCAGATCCTTGAGGACGGCGTTGTACTTCTGAGTGGAGATCCATACACTTTGCCCCGTTGCACTCAACCCAATACCAACCGCCGTTGGAGTTGATTCCGATTGCTCTGTCGGATCATTATCTATGTTGGCAGTCGGAGTTGAGGTTTCTTCTATTAGCTGATCGAGAAGTTCGTCGCAGTTCATTTTTCTTAAAATTAATTTAACTATTCTAACAAGTCTCATCACTTTAACATATTGCCAAGCGCACCACCCGATACTTATGATCACCATTATGCTCGCAACAAAGCTCGCAGCGGAGCACCAAATTGTTAACATTGTTAACCATTGTTCAGCATTTGTTCAACATTTGTTAAGTATTTGTTCAGCATTGTTCAGCATTTGTTCAGCATTGTTCAGTAATTACTAATTTTCTTAAATTAATTGTTAAGCATTTACTCGGCAGTTACTAAACGAGCGTTAAGTAATTGCTAATTAATTATTAATTAATTGATAACTTCGTAAGCAGTTGGTTGATCAGTCTTTAGCAAAAGCTTGGCGTGCTTAGTTTCCGAAAGCATCTGTCGAACCTCCAGGCTCTCCTCGCGCGTTGGGATAACGTCATTCTCTCGAAGACAGTCATCGAATGAGTCTCGGTCCTTGCATTGAAAGAGGGCGACCCATTTCGTTTGCTCGCGCAGATCCTTGAGGACGGCGTTGTACTTTTTAGTGGATATCCATACGCTTTGCCAAGCATGGCGGCCAGAAAATGCGAGCTCGGAGAGCATGTCCTTCTTTTTAGTCATCGCCGCCTTGGCCGAGCAATCGTCAATCACGTATAGGGTGGACTCACCCTGGAATCTTTGGTATAAATCACGCAGCCAATCGTGAAGCCTATCACCGGGGTCAATAACGTATACCTCAGAGTCGGTCCATATCCACGGGCGCCGCTGACAAGTATCGTTGTGCCGCACAGTGGGACACAGGATCACAATATGACGAAAGGCATCGCGGTAGGAGCACTCGAGCAAGTCTAGGATGAAAACCGTTTTTCCACATCCTGTCTGCCCACATATTATGGCAGAGTGGGCATCTCCAATCGTGAATTGGTATTGATTGCTAATTTTCTTATTTTTTTTCAAATTTATTAATTAATAAATCGTTAGAATGATTGCTAATTTTCTTAAAATTAATTAAATCAGTAGAGTGCTGAGACGTATCGACCATCTTCGATGTTGAGTTGTGCGTCTGTAATTATATATAAGTACACGTTCAATGGCCCGGCTCCGTCCGCCTCTTTGGTTATCTGGATCGTCACACCCTCACTAGCGTTCTCAACTTGGCGTCCGCTGTCGTGTATTTGGTCGTCGTCGCTGGCTCGCATGTCTAGCCATAACGCGTATTTGGTATTCAGGAACTCCGCGAGGGAGACGGCCGAGAGATGCAGGTCTTTGGCAACTGCTGCAACCTCCGGAGAGCGCTTAGAGCCGGCAGCAAACTGCTTTCTTACTTCATCCCACTGCTGGTGCGCGCGAAGACCCGCGCTGTAGAGTTGATTGGGTACTCCCTCGATCGTCACCTCTACTTCGTGATTTTGGGGTTATAGAATTTGTCGGTTTTTCTAGCACCGAACGCGAACCGAGCATCCTCGAACAACATCAGTATACCTTTCATCGAGCGGGCGGGTACGTTGACATTAATATTCCACAATGTGTCGCCTTTGTCTTTCGTCATCTTGCGATGGCAAAGAACTCGGTCGTAAAGTATGGCAACGCGCCCGGCGTACTGGGTTCTGATCAATCGCGCGAGTTCTGGCATCGTGACCATGTCGTACTCCAGCGAAACATTATCGATCGTATACGTCGATAACATGTCGCTGGCTATGAGAACTCGGCCGTAGTCGTTGAACGTTAGTTCGTATTCGAGGCGGTCAGCCAAAGCGCTCTGATAGTAGGGCATGTGACTCTCCAGCAACTCAAAGTCGAGCGGGATGTAGAAGCGGTTGCCGTAAGCGCCCGCGACCGCATTGTCGCTCGCGTTGTTATCTGCCTTGTTAGCAGACCCGATTCTAAGTTTGGTTACGTTCTTATTTTTGCTGGTGTCAATACCCTGATAGACAGCGTTTTCGCGCTCTTGCGCCGTCATCCATCGTTGTCCTGATAACAATGGTAGACGTCGCTGCCATCGATCGACATCACCTCATTACCAGAAATCTTTATCATGGTCTTCTTGACTATGGCGCGACCCAGGTTCTGAACGACGGTTCGGTTCTCGTCCGTCGACGTCAGCGAAATAGTGAAAGCGAGGCGAACAGTCCCCGGCACAATGACGTCGTTAGCTCCTAGGTTGGGGAAGCGGACCAAGAGCTGCTGGTTCTGGTCGATCGTCGATGGGTTGTTCGTAATAACGACACTCTGTCTCACGCCTTTTGCCCCGAGGGGCTCACGCAGTCTGCGGTATGGATTGAGTTTGCGACCGTATTGACTCGAAGACATAATTTAGTGAAACTATATTAAACCCGTATGGTTTTGTCTTTAATACATAATTAATTTTAAGAAAATTAGATGGCTGATTACGATATTAACATGGATGAAATCGGCAGAGACGATTACGTCGATGAGGATGAGGATGATTATGACATAGATGGTGACGTCGATAACTATGACGAAACGACCTTCATAGATACTCCAGTTCCAATCCAATCGGGGGAATTAGGTGGCGCTACCAACACCATTAGTCTAAGTCAGGAATTAGTCGAGTCCGCTGTAGACGACTTCTACAACAATTTGGCAGACAAAGGTGTGGTCCCATCTGTCGGCCGAGACTACTCTAAGTTCGAATTGGATCTGCGTGGTAGATTGCGACTAAAAGCATCAAATGTCCCGATCGTCAACACGATGACCGGTAAACCCCTAGCGCTGAGCACCATTGCCGGAAACCGGGGCGGTGGTGAAATCATAAGGAGCGAACTAGGATTCGTAGATTGGAAGAGGGGTAAAACAATTATGCCGACCCGCGCTGTAGAGGCCCTACAGTCTACCGACGAAACGATGGCGAAAACGGCCGCCGATATAGAAGCGGTCGAGCTCAGCGATGTCCCTCGAGTAGCCACCGACGCTATTAACACGATGAAGCTCAACGAAAATGAGATAGATGAAATACTCAGGACGATGAATGACCCACCGTTACCTCTTCGCGAACTCCGGGGCCTCGATAAGGTTATGCAAACGGTCCGGGGCGAACTGGTCCTTAACCTCGCCAAACTCTCGTCGCTGGATGAACATATCACGCTAGAAGAAAGAAAACTGGAGGAAGCTGGTGGCGATAGAGAATCTACCGAGCGGATCACCGAACGCCTGCAGTCGTTGCGAGATGAAAGAGCAGCTCGTTTGGAGGCTACATCGACTAACCGTGAGGCTCTCCGCACCCAAATAAGTCGGATCCGCGAAACAATCTCGAGGATCCTGCACGAGGAGACGACACTCGGTGAGCATCTTCGCACTCTTTTCAGAGAGCAGGGTGTCACGATAGCAAGCATCCTCGTTGCTATCAGCATGACTATATCAACCATAGTTCTAGCTTTCACTGGTGGTGCGGCGCCACCACCCGCGCCAGCACCCACACCACCACCCGCACCATCCGGCGGAGCCAAGGAGTGGGTAAAAAAACAACTAAAAGCCCTCGCCAGTCTCCTGGCTAAATTAGCCGAAAAGGCGGCTGCCGCACTACCTGGACTGATCGGAAGTATCGTTTCTTACTTGCTATCTATATTATCAAAAACGGCCGGATGGCTAGCCAAAAATACTTGGGCTCTAATAGTGGCAATCGCAGGTCTCCTACTATTCTTCGCCAGAGAGTTCCTAAAACCAAAGCGTAAATAGTCCGATCGCCACGAGGGCAACGACGAGCGCTAATTTCTCCTCCTCGTGTGTTGTGCTTCCAATCTCGATTTGGTGTTTCCGCTCCTGTTCCAATTTCAACATTGTTGATTATTGGATTAGGGGGACTCGATGGTGCATCCAATTTACGAATTGGGGGTACTGGGTTCAACTTCAATCCCGATTGTGTTGAGGGGGGTGTATCCATTTTGTGTTTTGGGGGTTTTATGAAATCTTTTTCAAATTTATTTGAATTTTCACCTCCGCTCCCGATCATGTTGGTGGTGCGCTTGATGATATCCGTGTTCACGTTACCGTTGTGGCCGATTTTTTGATTGGCGGTGGCGATTACGATCTGATTATTGTAACCGTCAACCGGGTCGTCTCGTAGTATCATATTGCTCGGCGCCATATAAAGACCTATTCCAAATACATAGTCTACCGGGGTGCTGGCATTCTGCAAAACATCTTGATAATTCTGGATCGCCTTCTCCAGATCCACCCTAGCTGAGATAGCGTCCTCTACAAGTGCCAAGAATTGTTTTTGTGCATCAAACGCTGTTCCCCCGTGCCCCAGTATAGAACTGCGAGTTTGCTTCTGTGCGCCGAGGATGGCCCAGACGTACGTGCGAATGGAGTCGTTGACGCGAGTAACCCCGGCCTGCGTGAACCCTAGACCCTTATCTAACATAAATGTACCACACGCGTTCTGAACCTCAGCAGCCTGCTGTATGTAATCGACGTGAGCCCGTTTCGGAGGTAACATTTTACAAGAAAACACTCCGCAGTGCCGACCTCCAGACACTTCCGGCCCGAAAGTCATAGTCGCGTGGTCAAAATTCCCGGCGTTCCGACTGACGATGTGGTCACCGGAGTGATCGTGTCTAAAATCAGTCTGCGTCCAATTCCCGGACTGGCCCCGAATGAGAACGTCCCCGAGGCCGGTGCTGGTAGGAAATGCTTTCTGTCTCCAGTCCGCGTCTTTTGAAACGTTAAATTCGTTACACAGTCTTTCAAACGCCATACGGTCGTATGCGTTGGAAATGGGATCACAGGCGTCGTCTTGAGGTAGTGAAATACCTAGTTCTTTGAGAATCCTCCTAATAGTATAATACGCGTGAAAGTTGTAGACACTTCGGAGCATGACATTCTTGGATGTCAGATGGTCTTTATGTGAAACTACACACCCGGCTGTTGCGCACCATACAGCGAAATTTATTTGGTTCTGCCAAAACTGCATCGGTGTTGCTTTCCACCAGTTTACCGCCTCCATCGTAGTAATCTTGGGCAGCCTATATTGTTCATAGATGTTAGGGAAATTGGTGGCAAAGCCACTGTCCGGTCTAACCGTTACGGTTGGGTGTACAAGGTGGTTAACAACGTCTTTTTGCGTGTATTTACCACCGACCGCGTACTTTGCATTATAATTAAAGCTAAATGCTTTGGTATCCATTGAAAGATATTATTATGTTTGCACTATCACAAATGGTTTCAAAAAGGAGTTGTGAACTTCAAAAATTAATAGACAACTGCTGCGGACAACGCCGGGTAGGCATCAGATCAATCACTTTCACGGTTGGGTGGAAAAACATTGAAATGCACAAGGAGATCTCCGGAATAGAATGGCCAGAGGCTATCTATTCCGTAGATGGTATAGATCTAGAGGACTCCGATAGTCCTGCAGAAACAAGGAGACGCCTTCGGGAAACAGCTGCCGCATTACTTCCTGGCCTTTGGGGTTTCGGAGATGTCCAAGCTTTAATCGCAACGAATATGCCTGATAATGGCACTCTCACAGTCTCAAAAGCCACGGGGATTGCGACATTGTCCGTTGATAAAAAATGAAAGATCACTCCGGGGTTGGCCTCAATGTTGGGATTTAAATTTGCACCCGCTTACAACGAGGATGAAGGGCGAGAGTTCCCGTTGAAATTTGTCTTCCCCGTGGGCGAGCACCGCGGCGATACCCCGGTGAACTTCGCCTTCACAAAAACTCTCGGGGTGCACCTGGATCGGGTGAACACATCGTACAACACGGTAGACGGCACTCCCACCACATTACTGAAAACCGTGCCCGCCAGCGACTGTTTCTATGGTGAGACTGTGACCTTAGACTTCCCACACCCCGAGATGAAAGTTTTGGAATCGGGACACATCCACGAGTTGAAGATTTCTATTCTTGATGATAAAGGGCGAGAGTTGAAGAACGATTACCCGATTTCGGTCGTCCTAGAAATTTCAAATTAATTAATTTTAAGAAAATCACGGTAAAAGGAGATAACCTCGAGTTTCAACAGTGTGAGTGTTCTAGTGAATATGCCGTCTACAACTGAAAGTGGGACATTTTTAACACGCACCTTTGTTGCGACTTCATTGTCGAAACGATTGCTGTTGGTGTTTAGCATAGGAATGGATTTCCCCCGTATGGGCACCCCTTCAGCCATTAATGTCACTTTGTCATCCAGATTGTCCAGATTTATCCTCCACATGCCGTTTACACGCTGTAGACCTGTTATGTGGGATGCATTGATCTTTTTTGATATTACCTGATAGAGTTCAACGTGTGATAGCCACTCTGCTCTAGTCGGTTTACGTTCAACGAAGAGTTCTCGCTCCCGCAGGAACACAAGGTGGACGCCATGTTTGTTTTGGTTTTCAATAGCGGGCTCCATTGTGTTTTATGTTTTACTCATTTTCGCCACAGTGTATTCATATATTCAGATATAATATTACCTTGACTGATATATGTACATTTAATGTTGGTTTACACACTAATCTGTATTTCACATTATCCAAATTTAACCATAATATTCGATATTTTTGGTCGTAAGAAAACAACGCATTGGCAGTGCCGCTTACATCAATCACCGCAGACCATAGTTGCATACATGCATCGTAGAATTTGATGTGGACGTGGGGCTGATCGCGAGCAAATCGATTATGTTAAATACGGCGCATTATTACTTAAATATAATGTGTGCCTAGAAATTGCCTGTATTTGCCTACAGCAATAACATACACGGTCCAGGCTGATTCGACGTGTTTTCCAGTCTTATACTGAAACTTCTAGTCTGATACTGCCATTTCCAGTCTGATACCATCGTTACTAGTCTGATACCGCCATTTCCAGTCCGAGACTATGTCTCGCGCGCGTATTAAACCAGTTCCTTTGGGCATGCGCATTGCGTATG
>CM055275.1:13940644-13980844 GCA_029237695.1 Conchocele bisecta | reverse complement strand
TCATGAACCCATTTAACTTAAATATACTTTCAAAATCCACATCGAAGTTGGTCAGTGAATACCCTATAATAATTACGCATGACCTACTGAACTTTGATATATGACGTATGTTCGGGAAGTGACCTAGCGCATGCACAATCGGCTATAGGGATATCCTCAGAATATACGCTGACAATCAATAATTAAACAAAAAATTTAAGTCACTTTCCCGCATTGACGCAATGTTGGATCAATCACATTCTTTACGCTGGTGCACGCGTCTCTTTTGGGTTTCGTTATCTCTGTCAATATGCGAAGTAAATATACACTCCATGACAATGTGTGTCTGCTCTTGGTAGATGGCAACGGTGTGGGAAATATACACCGGCGGACTTTAAAAACGCCTCACTGTATATATGCGATTATATTTACACTGTCCTTGAATTCATAATGCAAAACGCCCATTCAACGTATTACGTTCACATCCCAGTACATTACATTAGCCCCACGTGACGTCGCGCGACGTTGTTGATTCGTTAAAGTTTGTTTGACGGCATTAGATTACATGACGTTCATCGTCATTATCAATAACGTCATGCTATTGACAGGCAACGTCGCTGTTCCATGAATTACGACAAAACGACGTAAAACAATAAGACTGTTACGCCGTATATGGTTATTTACATCTTGAAACTATCCGAAAACCATGCACTTTTAAGTAACCAAATGTTGTTCATAATACAGTAAAGTTTTAACGCAACTGCCAATGGTTTTATTCCTTACACATATTCATTACTTATATGAGAGACTTGTGACCAGGTGCACGTAAATATTAATATCTTCTAGCCTAGTCAGTGTTTATTCGGTCAATCGTGACGCTCTGTGCACTCAGCGAGTCACCATTCCTCATGAACCCATTTAACTTAAATATACTTTCAAAATCCACATCGAAGTTGGTCAGTGAATACCCTATAATATGCAATGACAGTTAAAGGTTCAAAACAGTGTTCCAATTCCAGGAGTAAATGTAAACGACAGACACAGACTTTCCGGATATTTCGGAGTTGGTGTTGGGTAGTCCGTGGCTGCCAGGCTTTTCAACGTATCCTGAGTAACCGAAATGTGTCATACAAGTTGGTAAAGATGGGCCATTCCATAATTTCCTGGCCTGGCAGTGACTTCATATGAGCTTATTCACACCCAGGAATTGATGAATCTGTTACACAAGAATAAATGTTGAAGTTGTAAAATAGTAGTGCATGGTGCAACTCTAACAGGGTGAGGTGTTTTTAAAGTCCGCTAGTATATAATAACTCAGATTATAGCATTATTTTGAGAACAAGGGCATCCCTATTAAGGGGCCAATCCCCTTTCTGACAGCCTTGATAATAAAGTAAACAAAACAAAACAAACCTTTTTTTAACCTTTAATTAATCAACTTTAACACGTTTGCCTTACAAACAATGTGAACACAAGTACTCAGTGACGTTGATCTTGGTTGGTTGGACGTGGGTCGTATGCAAAGCAAAGCACCATCCATAGTCACACAGTGTGGCAAAATATTATCATGTGAAGCGGTTCATAAGTTAATGAATAAACAAAACTTTTAAAGTGTTTGCATTACAAACAAAGTGAACATAAGTCCTCATGAAGCTACCTTGACCTTCCCAGTCAGCATTGCGACAGCGTGTCGACATCGGGCCGCCATCTTCTAAACAGCGGCTCGCTGACGGAATTCTTCAGTGGCCCGCTGGCGGTTATGAAAAGCGGCAACTCGTCGGCCCGACATATCATGATATATATTGGCCCGACAACGGCCAGCTGTCATTTATTTTGTAGACACTATTGGGCCGCTAAGCTGCCACCATGTGCTGTGCTACCAATCCAAGGATTCGCAGTTACAATCCTGGTCCGTTAATTCCCCCCGTCATACGACCTATTACGTGTTCACACAAAACATATCGCGTGCGCATGCAAAACCTATCGCGTGTGCACGCAAAATCTATCACATACGCACGCAAAACCTATTGCATGTGTTTCATGTGTAATCATTCTGCTGTGACGTGCAAAGCAAGAGACCTGTTCGAATTCCGTGCGTTCAGTAAATGTTTTATTTTACCGACACATGGTGGACAGTTCTGCCCACTAAGCACTTTCTATCCCGTCAACACAGTGCGTATGTGCCGTTAAACACGCTGCCGTGAAACAGTTTTGATATCCTGTCAATACGAATATCTGGCGCGGCACGGAAACGGGATGTGCTCGGCAGAGCCTCGCCCATCCCGTTTCCTAAGCCTTGCCAGATATTTTCCAATTCAATATAAATGTAAATGCTTTGATTTAACGACGGCACTGGTTCGATGACCTTACATGTCGGGACCGACTATTTAAGTCCCCATCCGATAGGACTAGGCTATCACGAAGGTGTCTTGCCCAAGGACACGCCGAATCGGCCAGTGTCGGGATTGGAACTCAGGATTCGTAGTCCGATGCTCTACCACTCAGCTATTGCGGCTGACTAGCATTCAATATGGCATTCGCCGATACTATGAGGCAGTTTGCCATTGGCTGTGACAATTATTGTACAGTACAAACAGACACACAGCAAATCATTTAAGACCAAATTAAGAGATACAGGCAGAGGTCCAGATAAGGTGCGTATATGCGTATTTTACGCAATTATTTTAGCTAACCACGCATTGATTATCAAAAGTGGAAGTACAAAATACGCATTGATTTTCAAATGGAATAGTGAAAATACTGTCATCACGTTGATAATTCACTTTGTTGAGCTGCAAAAAGCAAACAGTCACAAATATTTAAATTTGTTATATTTTTTTATCATTTGTTCCCTATTTAGTAATGGTGAAAATCAATAATCCATTTGTATATTTGTATCTGGAGCTCTGGATACAGGTTCATAGCTGAGCATGACTACCCGAAAAGCGCCAATTCAACGTATTGCGTTTATATACCAGTACATTACATTAGCCCCATGTGACGTCGCGCGACGTTGTTGATTCGTTAAAGTTTGTTTGACGTCATTAAATGCATAACGTTCATCGTCGTTGTCCATAACGTTACGCTATTGGCCGACAATACTATCCCCATTTCTGCATGTTTGAAACTATCCGAAAAGGCAAATTGAATGTAAATATAAGTAATATATCCATGGGCAGTTGTGTTTACTTCGGACTCAACACACTTTAGACAAACCAAATTTGTTTAGTACTGCAATAAACGCTACAGCCCATGTTTTTATTAGTTAAGTATGCGCGAAAAGCTATGGGACTACGTGCAACGACGCCATGTCAGCCATTTCATCTATTTCACAAAAAGTGCTAAGCATACTTATCTAGTGTACCTTGAAGGAATAATCATTTGTCTTTTCCCGAAATGCACTATTTCATATAGAAATAACGACTGCATATATTTGTTGTGTAAAACAATGCATTCTTATTATACTGAACGTATTACATTATCACAGCCATTTTGTAATACATTCAGTATAATAACTAGTACTAAATGTATACTTCAGTTGAACATGTCTCCCTCAAAGTGTACTTTCGTGAAAGGCGATCATAACATATGTCCAGTCTGATCAATATATTAAAAGGTACATGTTCACACAGTAGGCACAAAATGTTCTTTATATCAGACGTCAATTTCCACACGGACATCAGGGGCGATAACCGTGTTTCCTTAAAATGTTAACGGACAATACTATTTATTCTATGAATTTATTTTTTTATGTGCAATAATCCTACTTTATAATCTGTCGAAAATGTTATTTTTTCAGGTGTATAATTAGTATAAATAATTAAAAAATACCCTGCCTCATTTGCATATGAAAATAGCCTGATACCACCGCGCGTCACTATCAGTAAAATAAATATACTAAACGATTATATCTGTATAGCGGGCTCTTGTAATTGTTAGATCTGGTGCAATCGTGTCTCAAGTATACACGTATTTAATTTATATACAGAACATGCTGTACCTACTGAGTGGGCGTCGCTAACAGTAAATTGATAATTATTAAATGATTATATTTGTATAGCGGGCGCTCGTAATTTTTAGAACTGGTGGAATAGTGACATAATTATACACTTATTTAATTACTATAAAGAACATTTTGTGCCTACTGCGTGGGCATGTACCTTTAAAGCAGCATCATAATTTTTTCTACGAATTCTTCTGCATATGCACAGATATTGTTTCTATCTATAGAGGTTTTCAGGAAGTAACTAGTAGATATCTACGTGTGCACAGATTTCGTCTGCTGATAATTCATAGTTTGTATTTTCTCTCAGTAAAAACATGGTTTGGCAGCATTTTAGAATTATTTCCATTGGAAATGATCCTAAAGTGCTGCCAAACCAAGTTTATGATGAGAAAAATGTAAAAACAAAAAAATATTCAGCAGACGATACAAATTAATTCAGCATTGTAAGGGTTAAATGATATCCTATATTTGCCAACGGAGATAACACACCGCCTGACTGAGATGTGGTACGTGATTCCATGTTAAGGATGTTCTATGTTCTTATCTCAAGTAGTATATAGGGAGTCAAAATGATACCACCTACGGTGGTATAATTTCCACCCCTCTACACTACCCCCACCACCCCCGAAAAACCCAAAAATTGGTTAACGAGGAAATTGTCTCCCGACAGCAAATTTATGAATTTTTGGAGAAAATAATTTTGAAAAGAGGGAGTCAAAATGATACCACCAACTAAAAGTTGGTGGTATTGTAGTCCCAATTATATTGGAAATTGTACAGAAACACACTATCAATTATACCACTATCATTAGAGAAAATGGATAATAAAATACAATGGGAATTGAAAGCTTATAATGACTGTGTCGAATAAGTTTACGAAGAATATGGGGGTTATAGTCATATATATAAATTCTATAAATTGAAAACACTAGGCGATATCGAATACATGAAATATCAGCGTAATTTATTACGCTACGATAAAAACGTTGCATTTACAATATTATACCGGCAATTATGCGAACTATGCAAGAGGCAAATACAAACATTAAGACGGATAATGCGTATCGGATATAAAACTAGGGTGTATTATATAAAATTGTTAAAACCCGACGATTCGTTTACGAATATACATTTCTACGATATCGCTTATAAATATATTGAAAAATTATTATTGAACAAGCACAACTTAAAATAGCAAAAGCCTCCACACGTGCACAACACCCCCAGCGACTGGTAGATTTCTTAGCCGGCACCCAGCCCAGTGTGTGGGGACCTTTCTTAAGCCCAGCTGAATCTGTTCTCACAGTCTAGTTGTAAGGGTCCTTTAGCCCCATTGCCAATACCTCTCCGAAACGACGAGACGGACGTCATATCGGATGAACAACATGGCATGCACGAGATGAGACCAATTGTTGTAAGGCAAACAAACGTATATATACTCATCAGTTTCCTATACAACATACAAATGGTGTGCACATTATAATTATTTATTAATACCTATTGGTGAAAGAAAACATGGGATGGTTCGTTATTTTATTAATTTTATAATTAATTTTGATTTTTTTTTAATAATTTAAAGCTGAACACCCCCTATTATTACATAATAATTAATATAAGCGGGACCATATTTTTTTTTTTTTTTTTTTTTTATTATGTTAATTATTATGTTTAATGATTTAAATTGTTTACTGCACCAATATAATTAATTTTATATTGGTGCTGCAACATCTCCTCCGACTTTATTTCCAAGTTTTACCCTAAATTTATCCCAATCAGTACTCTCAATCTTGGGCATGGTGGCGCGCGCTTTATTTTTAATATCATTTCTTAATTCTTCATATCTCCCCATTTCTTCCACCACGGATTTAAACTCTAAATTTGATATTTCATTATCGGCCAACGCTTTGGACACGATAACGTCGATGCTAATTTTCTTATACCAGGCGAGAACGGATATTCTATCATGTTTTCTACTTTTTTTCTCGAGTTTTCCACCCGCCGCCCTAATCTACCATACAAAGTATTCTAGATAAAACGGTAATTCCACTCAAAACCCCAGCAATTGGAACTGTTAAAATTGTAGATAGCGTTGCAGCAGTCCCCGCACCACTCATTACAGATAAACTTGCCAGAACCGTACTAGATGCTTCAGCTATGTTCGCCGAGCGCTTATATTTTTAGCGTTTCTTTTTCCATTTGTACATTCTCTAACTAAAATATCCTGCATAGCGACGATATTATCCAACCTAAAATCTAAACTTCTTTCGTGAATTGGATACAGTGTTGGTGGATTGGTATTGACAATTGGAAGCGGTGATTCGTTCATGATTACATTTTACAAATCAAGTTCAATTAACAATGTAACAACAGTGGAAGAACTTGCTGGGTCAGCGATTTTCGTAACAAAGTTAATAACACTACCTTCGGAGCTGTCATGGCGTATCCCCCATATTTATTGCTCGCTTTGGCACCGAACGAATATTCATAGAGCCCCTCAGTCAATGGGCCCCGCTTCTCAGCCCAAACTATGATGACACGTTTTTGCGTTTTCAATGTTTTCAACAATCCAGCAAGCCCCCCGAAAGTGGTATGGGCCTCAGCACGAATCTTTTCAGAGGTCTCCTCAAGTGCTTTGTTCGCGGCTCTACGAACACGTTTTAGTTTCTCGGAAACTTCGGTTATTTTTCCATCTAGTTCAGTAAGTGCTGCAGAGTCCTCTGAGCGCAACACCCCATACGCCTCCGTCAGGGCCGCCTGGTGGTCTTCTCGGGCTTTCTCAATACCCGTTCGGACTCCCTCAATCCCCAACCGGGCCTCTTCCCGAAATTCTGTTATTTGTTCGCCTAGTTCAGTAAGTGCCGCTTCTCTGTTGGGAGAGTCCTCTGAGCGCAACACTCTATAAGCCTCCGTAAGGGCCGCCTGGTGGTCTTCTCGGGCTTTCTCAATACCCGTTCGGACTCCCTCAACCCCCAACCGGGCTCTTTCCGAAATTCTGTTATTGTTTCGCCTACCTATAAGCCTCCGTAAGGGCCGCCTGGTGGTCTTCTCGGGCTTTCTCAATACCCGTTCGGACTCCCTCAATCCCCAACCGGGCCTCTTTCCGAAATTCGGTTATTTTTCCTCCTATCCTAGTTCAGTAAGTGATGCTTCTCTGTTGAGAGAGTCCTCCGATCGCAACACCCTATAAGCCTCCGTTAGGGCGACCTGGTCTTTCTCAATACCCGTTCGGACTCCCTCAATTTTCGCCCGGGCCTCTTCCCCAACTTGTGCAGTCGCCGTCAGCACGTCTACTCTAAGATGTGCTATACTCCTGTGAATCCCGTTTGTGGCCTCCGATATAGTTTTATTGATCAGGGCCTTGGTTTTTCCGGTAGCTAAAAAGTCGCTCTCAGTCGGGACGAATCCCCCTTCTGCCGGTTCCAAATTCTTTGAATCTGTCACCCAATCCCGATTGGAATTGGAAGAATTACCTGGTCCGTATATACTCATAATTAATTTTATAATTTTCTTTAAATTAATTATAATATTGGGGCACCTATACTCAATTGGAAATTTCAAGAACGATCGAAATCGGGTAATAGTTATTCAACTTTCTCGCTTGATCATCGAGAATAGAGACCTTAAATTCGTGGATGTGCCCCGTTTCCAAAACTTTCATCTCGGGGTGTGGGAAGTCTAAGGTCACCGTCTCCCCAAAGAAACAGTCGCTGGCTTGCACGGTTTTCAGTAATGTGCTGGGGGATCCGTCTACCATGTTGCACGATGTGTTCACCCGATCCAAGTGCACCCTGAGAGTTTTCATGAAGGTGAAGTCCACCGGGTTATCACCGACGTACTCACCCGGGACAAACACTCATTTATTTGCGGAGTATGTCTCTCTAAAACCGAGTCGAATACCCAACGCCGGGGAGGGGAGACCACTACCTTACTATCAGGGCCGATGGTCATTGTTGCGAGCCCGGTAGCCTTCGATACTGTGAGGTTGATTATACCGTCAAGCTCTGAGGTGACAAAATCTTTGAGCTGTATAAAACTCCACAGTCCGGGAGGCAGCTTTACACCTACTTGTTGTCCATCCTTCACATAGTAAAACCCTTCACTCTTCCCCACAGTCCGCCACCCAACCGTGAAGGTGATTGATCTGAGACCGACCTGGGGTTTTCCGCAGCAGTTGTCGATTGACTTTTGAAGTTCACAACTCTCTTTTTGAACATTAATGATAGTAACAAACATAATAATATCTTTCAATGGATACCAAAGCATTTAGCTTTAATTCTAATGCAAAGTACAAAGTTGGAGGTAAATACACGCAAAAAGACGTTGTTAACCCCTTATTCACCCAACTGTAACAGTTAGACCTGACAGTGGCTTTACCAGCAATTTCCTTAGTTTGAGAAATATGTAGTTCCAAAGACTACTAGTCAAGATGTAATACTAAGATGGGATTTTTCCCATATGAACTTCTGGCAGAACCAGCTAAATTTCGCTGTATGGTGCGCAACAGCCGGATGTGGAGTTTCACATAAAGACCATCTGACATCCAAGAATGACATGCTCCGAAGTGTCTACATGTTTCATGTGTATTACACTATTAGGAGGATTCTCAAAGAACTAGGTATTCCATTACCTCAAGACGACGGCTGGAATCCCTTTTCCAGCACATACAACCGTAAGGCGTTCGAAAGGATATGTGCCGAATTTGGGGTATCAAAAGACGCGGACTGGAGACAGAAAGTATACACCCCAACCAACAGTTTAGGGTTTAGTTCACCTTAAAGGTTTAGTTAGTGGTGGGCATCTAGATAAAGTCCCTGTATATTTCTCAGGGTTGTGGAGTGCTCGTGAGCTACCCCACCACCAGTTAGAAAAATGGCAACATGGACTAAATATAATTATAAGTTGAATACGATGACGTTCGGTGATGAAGTGCTTGGACGATGTAAAGACGATTATTGTCATTGGCTACCTTCTAAAGTAGCCCACGTGGAATACCTAGACCAGGGTGATACTCCACAGATGCGAAATGCGTGGACCACATTTATGTTAGATAAGGGTCTGGGGTTCACACAGGGAGGTCTTACCCGCCTCAGCGACTCCATTCGCACATATGTCTGTGCAATCCTCAGCGCACAAGCGGAAACGCGCAGTGCTATACTGGGCATGGGACCGGCGTTTGACGCGCAAAAACAATTCTTGGCACCGGCGATCAAGCAGTTTCAAGACGTTTTGCAGAATGCCAACACCCCAGTAGACTATGTATTTGGCGCCGAGCAATATGATACTACGGAACAACCCGGTTGACGGTTACAATAATAAGATCATAATGGCCACCGCCAATCAAAAAATCGGCCACAACGGGAACGGGAACACGGGTATTTACAAGCTCCCCCCCGAGACGGTCGGGAGGGGATTTGTAGATGGAACCTATTACATAAAACCCCCAATTCAGAAATTGGATACACCCACCCCAGTACCCCCAAAACACGAATTGGATGCACCATCGAGTTCCCCCAATTCACGAATTGGAACAGGAGCGGGAACTATTGTATCATCAAGTTCCAAAGGAAATAGTGCATCAAGTTCCACCAGTTCCAGCTCCGGAGCGAGAACTAGTGACACAACCCACGAGGAGGAGAAATTAGGGCTCGTCGTCGCCCTCGTGGCGATTGGACTATCTGCGCTTTGGTTTTAGAAAATTCCAATCTCTATTGGTGGCGTAGAATAGTAGGAGACCGCCGATCACCATGATTAAAGCCCAAGCATTCTCGGCGAGCCATCCGGCCGTTTTTGATAATATATATAGCAAGTAGGAGACGATACCCCCGATCAACCCAGACAGCGCGGCACCCGCCTTTCCGGCTAATTTAGCCAGGAGACTAGCGAGGGCTTTTAGTTGTTTTTTTACCCACTCCTTAGCTCCACCGGATGATGGCGCGGGTGCTGGCGCGGGTGGTGGCGTGGGTGCAACCCCCGCACCACCAGTGAAAGCTAGAACTATGATTGATACAGTCATGCCGACAGCTGCGAGGATGCTTGCTATCGTGACGCCCTGCTCTCTGAACAGAGTGCGAAGACGCTCACCGAGTGTCGTGTCCTCGTGCAGAACCCTCGAGATTATTTCGCGGATCCGACGTATTTGGGTGCGGAGCGTCATTGTTTAGTCGATGCAGCTTCTAAGCGAGCTGCTCTTTCGTCCCGCAACGACCGCAGTCGTTCGGTGATTCGCTCGGTAGATTCTCTATCGTCACCGGCTTCCTCCAGTTTTCTTTCTTCTAGCGCGATATGTTCATCCAGCGCCGAGAGTTTGGAGAGGTTAAGGACCAATTCGCACCGGACCGTTTGCAGAGCCATATCGAGTCCCCGGAGTTCACGAAGAGGTAACGGTGGGTCATCGTTAGACCCTTGGTCGAGGTTGAGTATTTCGTTTTCACTGACCG
This sequence comes from Conchocele bisecta, assembly GCA_029237695.1. Classification (NCBI taxonomy): domain Eukaryota; kingdom Metazoa; phylum Mollusca; class Bivalvia; order Lucinida; family Thyasiridae; genus Conchocele; species Conchocele bisecta. The sequence goes on along the minus strand of CM055275.1, from coordinate 13,970,422 downwards.
TGGTCTCCACCGTGTTAATAGCGTCGGTGGCCACTTGAGGGACCTCGCTGAGCTCGACAGTTCCTATCGCGGCGGCTGTCTTCGCCATCGTTTCGTCGGTAGACTTGAGTGCCTCTACAGCGCGGGCCGTTATAATTGTTTTACCCCTCTTCCAATCCGTGAATCATAGTTCGCTCCTTACGAATCGGCCACCGCCCGGGTTTCCGCAATGGTGCTCAGCGCTAGGGGTTTACCGGTCCTCGTGTTGACTATTGGGATATTTGATGCCGCTTTTAGTCGCAACCTACTGTTCAGATCAAATCTGAACATGGAGTAGTCGCGACCGACAGATGGGACCAGACCTTTTTCTGCCAAATTGTTGTAGTAGTCGTTTACTGCTCCCTCGAGTAATTCCCGACTTTGGCTAGTGGTAGCGCCACCTATTTCCCCCAATTGCGATTGGATTGGAACTGGAGTCTCTATGAAGGGCGTTTCGTTATCGTTATCATCATCGAAGTCATCATCATCCTCATCGACGTATTCGTGTCTGCCGATTTCATGCATGTCAACATCGTAATCAGCCATATTTATAATTAATTATGTATTAAAGACAAAACCATACGAGTTTAATAGAGTAACTTAGTTTCACTAAATTATGTCTTCGAGTCAATATGGTCGCAAACTCAATCCATACCGCAGACTGCGTGAGCCCCTCGGGGCAAAAGGCGTGAGACAGAGTGTCGTTATTACGAACAACCCATCGACGATCGACCAGAACCAGCAGCTCTTAGTCCGCTTCCCCAACCTCGGAGCTAGCGACGTCATTGTGCCGGGGACTGTTGGCCTCGCTTTCACCATTTCGCTGACGTCGACGGACGCGGACCGAACCGTCGTTCAGAACCTGGGTCGCGCCATCGTCAAGAAGACCATGATAAATATTTCTGGTAATGAGGTGATGTCGATCGACGACAGCGACGTCTACCATTGTTATCAGGACCTGTGGAAGACGGCGCAAGAGAGCGAAAATGCGGTCTATCAGGGTATTGATACCAGAAAAAAATAAGAACGTAACCAGACTTTACAATCGGGGCTGGTGACAAGGCAGATAACAACGCGAGTGACAACGCGATCGCGGCCGCTGACGGCAATCGCTTCTACATCCCGCTCGACTTTGAGTTGCTGGAGAGTCACACTGCCATACTATCAGAGTGCTTTGGCGGACCGCCTCGAATACGAACTAACTTTCAACGACTACGGCCGAGCTCTCATAGCCACCGACATGGCATCGAAGTATACGATCGACAATGTGTCGCTGGAGTACGACATGGTCACGATGCCCGAACTCGCGCGATTAATCATATCCCAGTATGCCGGGCGCGTTGCCATACTTTACGACCGAGTTCTTCGCCACCGCAAGATGACGAAAGACGAAAGCGACACATTGTGGACTATTGACGTCAACGTACCCGCCCGCTCGATGAAAGGTATACTGATGTTGTTCGAGGAGGGTCGGTTCGCGCTCGGTGCTAGAAAAAACGACAAATTCTATAACCCCAAAATCAAAAAGGTAGAGGTGACGATCGAGGGAGTCCCCAATCAACTCTACAGCGCGGGTCTTCGCGCACACCTGCAGTGGGACGAAGTCAGAAAGCATTTTGCTTCCGGCTCTAAGCGCTCTCCGGAGGTTGCCGCGGTTGCCAAAGACCTGCAGCTCTCGGACGTCTCCCTCGCGGAGTTCCTGACTACCAAATACGCGTTATGGCTAGACATGCGAGCAAGCGACGACGACCAAATGCACGGTAGTGGGCGCCAAGTTGAGAACGCTAGCGAGGGTGTTACGATCCAAATAACCAAAGAGGCGGATGGAGATGGGATGTTGAACGCGTACTTATATATAATTACAGACGCACAACTCAACATCGAAGATGGTCGATACGTCTCAGCATTCTACTGATTTAATAAAAAAAATCATCTAACGATTTATTAATAAATCAACACCAATTCACGATTGGAAAATTAACTCTACCTTCAAACTTTAAAGTTTGTGATGCCCACTCTGCCATAATATGTGGGCAGATAGGATGCGGAAAAACGGTTTTCATCCTCGACTTACTCGAGGGGTCCTATCGCAATGTCTTTCGACACTTGTGATCCTGTGTCCCACTGTGCGTCACAACGATACTTATCAGCGATGCCAGTGGATATGGACCGACCCTGAGGTATATGTTATTGACCCCGGTGATAGGCTTCACGATTGGCTGAGTGGTTTATACCAAATATTTCAGGGCGAGCCACCCTATACGTGATTGACGACTGCTCAGCCAAGGCGGCGATGACTAAAAAGAAGGACATGCTCTCCGAGCCCGCATTTTCTGGCCGTCATGCGGGGCAAAGTGTATGGATCTCCACTCAGAAGTACAACGCCGTCCTCAAGGATCTGCTCGAGCAAATTAAATGGGTCGCCCTCTTTCACTGCAAGGACGCCAGACTCATTCGATGGCTGTCTTCGAGAGAACGTTATCCCAACGCGCGAGGAGCGACTTGAAGTTCGACAGATACTTTCGGAAACTAAGCACGCCAAGCTTCTGCTAAAGACCGATCAACCAACTGCTTATAAAGTTATTGCTTAACGCTCAATTTTATAATTAATTTTATAATTTTCTTTCATAAAATTAATTAGCAATTGCTGAGCAAATGCTTAACAATGCTGAGCAATTGCTGAACAATACTTAACAAATATTTAACAAATGCTGAACAATGGTTAACAATGTTAACAATTTGTTGCTCCGCTGCGAGCTTTGTTGCGAGCATAACGGTGATCATAAGCATCGGATGGTGTGCGCTTGGCAATATGTTAGACTTTTGAGACTTGTCAGAATAGTTAAATTAATTTTAAGAAAATTAGCAATAATGAACTGCGACGAACTTCTCGAGCAGCTAATGGAAGAAACACTCGTGCCGACTATCCCCAACTTCAATCGCGAATTGGGAGGAACTGAAACCTCAACTCCGTTGATCCCGACAGAGCAATCGGGAATTGCAACACCTGTCGGCACGAATGAAAATGAAAACGCGGCGCGACGAGAGCGGCTAGCTGCGCTGGTTGCTGGGGGACAATCGGAGCATTATCTCGTTAGGCGTCTCTCAGTTTGTCAGGTGCATAAGATGTCAGATGTGGAGATTGATAAAATGTATGCGCGATACGAATCCTAAATTGGAGGCATAGATGACAATAACTCATGGATCGGCGGCTATTCATTTGTACGCTACCACCGTTAGTATACTTCTCCCTATACCAAACACCGCGGGTTGATTCACGATCTAGAGCTGACCCTTTTATAGGACACACTCTTAGAACACAGCCTGCTGCTCAATTTTATCACAAGTTTGGAATGTACTTAGCTCCGCTGACAACCGCATTGACCACGGATAAACAATGTCAATTTGGACTTATATGCCCACGAACTATAAGTTCTAATATTATAAATGATGACACAAGACGCACCTGCGAGAGTGACGGAACCACACTCAACTCCAACAGGGTTGGGGTTGAACCAGATTGCTCCAACCCAATACCAACCGCCGTTGGAGTTGAACAAGAGCACGTTGGATGAACCCTCAACAGCACGACATAAACATCCAAAAAGAAAGGCAGCTGGGCGGGCAGCGGCTGCCACCCGAAAAGTTAAACAAGATAAAATACTCGCCGAGCTTCGAGAGGCCAAACGGTCGTTGCAATCCCTGATTGCTGTTGAAACAGCAAAACACCCGGTGACAGCTGTTTCTCCCCCAATCTATCCAAACGCGATTGGATTGAAACAGGAGAATCAATCCCCGATTGCTGTAGCTCCTACCCCCTATTACCTCAACATTGTTGAACCTTATTGGAAGATCGTCCCGTGGGTTGTTGGTGGTTGTCTGGCAGTTGTGGGCACCCTGTATGTGCTGAAATACCTTTCGAAACAACCCACGGTTCCGAAGAAAGTTACGAAACACCAATCGCAATTGGATGCACCCCATTTAAACATTGATCGTGATCACTTTATATGCAATAATTATAATTATCAACAACGGCTGAAAACGATGGTGATTGATCGTGATCACTTTATATGCAATAATTATAATTATCAACAACGGCTGAAAACGATGGTGAAATGATAGTGAATGCGCTTTATCACGCCGTGGTGATATCGGGTCTCAGTATCGGGATTACTCGACTATCAAAGATGGCCTTCGGGGGGCCCGCTCCCAAATTGGACATCACTGTGAAAGACGTAGGGCTCGTGACCGTAGATATAGCGGCCGCAGTTTGGACCCGAGATTATCTAATTAAAGCTGGAATTCTACCTGCTAATATATGGAAATAAAATGGCTTCGATCGGAATAATAGTATGTGGTGCGCTTGTAAACGCATTGGCGTTCAGCGGTAGCAATTTTCTATTCTCGAAAATGAGAAGCTCGAACGTGGATGAGGAGCGCAAGCGTCATGATTTAGCTGTAGAACAACTCCAGAGCGCAAAGGAAGCATGGTCCATCTGGACTGGATCAGCGAAGAGCTTCGCCGCGAGAATCACGACGCGCAAACTTTCCGGAACGTTGAAGAAGCCAACCGCGAGTACGCGCTGGCATATCCGCAGAGAAGTCTCAATCCAATGAATCCCGAGCCCCAACTTTCAGATTTCTATGTACCGTCAGAGACTCAAAAAGACCGCGAGATCGCGTTCATCGTCGTGGAAATGTGTGTGGTGGGTCTCGTCAGCTACTACATATTCAATCGAGATTGAAATAAGCAATAATTATTTTAAAACTTTTTTTAAATATATATATATATATAGAACGATGTTTGTTGACGAACATTATTTTGCTATGATCGATGTAGGCTACACGGCCCTTAAACACCGCTTAGCTGGTGCAAAGAGTATGATTCGTCTGGCCCTAGATTCTCTCGAGACGTGGCGCGAGGACGAAAAAGCGGCCACCCTTTTCGCAAAGCGGATGTTAGATTCCTCCGAGTTAGATTCCCCAGAATTCCCTCTCCTGTTCCAACCCAATCGCGATTGGGGCTGCAGCGAAGCTTCAAACAAAGGTTTATTATTAACGACGCAGTCACCAGACGATCTGGCGAGGGCATGTTGGAGATTGTCTGATAAATTAGAATACTTCGCATACTATGAACACACGCAAACTTGATACCAAAATATCTGTTCGCCTAGCGCGCAAGCTAGCAAACACATACTACAGCCCCCGCGGCTACTGGAAGGGACTCGCGGCCAACAAGAACTCGCGGCGGCGACCAAGGTTTCCGAAAACGTCACCAAGGAATAACTCAAGAAGCAGGCCCTCTGGCAGATCTATTTACCCGCGCCTCACAATATTCCGCGGCCAAAATTGGACGTGCCGGTGCCGATCCAAGTTCACCAAGCATATCTCCTGTTTCTCCCTCACGATCGCGTCGGTCGCAAAACGTACAAGTACGCACTGACAGTCGTTGACGTAGCGAGTCGCTATAAGGGGGCTGAGCCACTGGCTACGAAATAGTCTAAGGAGGTGGCCGAGGCTCTTTCCCGAATATATAAGCGGAGTCCTCTCAATTGGCCGAATCTTCTCCAGGTCGATCCCGGCCGCGAGTTCATGGGCGCGGTATCTCATCTACTGACTAAACATGACGTTTCTGTCAGACGCGGCCGCGTCAACATCCACCGAGACCAGGGGATTGTGGAACGGTTCAATCGAACCCTGGCTGAGAGACTGTTCGGTCACCAATATGCCAAAGAGCTTGTAGACCCTCATACGCGATCGACCGAGTGGGTGACCAGGGTACCCTGCGTGGTCTCTGCACTTAACGGCGAGGTGACCAGATTGATCGGTAAGAAACCCGTAGATGCTATCAAGGCAAAAACGATGTCGCACAAACCATCCGCCGTCTCGCGCGGGCGCCCCGTTTGTTTAGTGGAGAAACGACTTCCATCGGATGTTGCCGTCCGGTACCTCTATCAACCGGGAGAGCTCGAAGGTGGTCGCCGCCGTGCGACTGATCCCGTGTGGTCTCTCAATGTATATCATCTAGATCGATATATTACCAAACCGATGAGCCCGTGCTCTACTATATGGATGATGGTCCATCGCGCGGGTTTGTTCGAGAAGAACTTCTTGCGGTGCCTTCTGACACCCAGCTACCCCCGGATCGTCAGTCTTTAGATTGATTTATTAATAAATCGTAAGATGATTTTTTATTAATAAATCGTAAGAATGATTTTTTATTAAATCAGTAGAGAGGTTCTGTATGTATTCCGTCTGGTAACACACGTCTTTTATCGTAGTACGCCGAGAGTCCTAATTTTTGTTGACAGTACGTTTTTCTTAATTTAACACCGTCTTTCATTTTAAATCCTCTATTTTTGTGCTACATCTATAATGTGTTTTCCATCTTCTGTAGTTTCACTTAGTACTCGTTTATATCTATCCCAATTTAAATTGTTAGTTCTCTTGGACATTCCTTTCGCAGAGTTTTTTATTAATTAATTCTTTAGAATTAGTAGAATTAATTTTTTCTACAAAATGACACTTATAGATAACGCTATCGCTCTATCTCCGCTAAATTCCATTTTGAAAAGTCCAGGCTCTCTTTCGCTCCATTTATCCCAAGCCAACCATTTCATTTTTTTCTTTTTCAAACTCGTCTAGTAAGTTAGGTCTAATCAATTCCTCTATCGTTTTTCCACTAACTCCTATATACATACTATCCGTGTCCATCTGTTATTAATTCAAAGTCTTCTCTTTTTACGTATTTGTCTAGAAATTCGTAGTAAAAATTCCAACATTCTCAATTTAGCGAGTTGATAAACCGCTATTCCACAATGAAATGGTCTCTTTACTGAGCACTGGGGTTTTCGGGAAGATATTTCGTACGCATCTCCTATCTCTTCCAAATCATCAAAATACGCGGATCTTAATGCTTTGTCAACACAGGTTTCGTCTTGCGTATATGTCGTATTTAAATGTCTCTCCGTTGCCTCTATAATTTTTCCACAACACGAGTTTCCTAATAATTTCGTTGTATCCGCTACTGGTTTCTTATTTGGTTCTACATCGCCTGTTTGTCTTGCGGCTGTAACTTCTTTTGCGAACCATTCGAATGGTTTTCCACTAATATAATCTATAACACGATGAACTCGCATTATTTCTAGGCCGTGTTTTAAATACCATTTCAACAGTGGCGCGTACAGCAATACTTTAGTGGCGGTCATAGATCCCACCAATTTTCTTCCATTTCCTTTAGTTCTGCCAGTATCTTCCAAATATTTTATCATGTGTTCTGGAACCTCATCAACATCTACTTTTCTGTTTATAAAAAGTGGAGACATTTCAGAAAACTTATCCACCAAGTTAAAATCAGAGATTCACCTCCGCAAACCCAAACCAGTCTCCGGATAAAATCCTTTTAATAAACTTTTTAATAAGTTCAGGGTTATGTGGGGAATCTTTGATGTATAGTTTCTTTTCCACACGGCATATCTTTATTTAACGTAGATAAATATAACGCGTTTGCATCGTACCCCAAAACATCCTTGCAAGGTTTGGAACCCACTCTAATATTTGAAACACCGGCTTCTGCATATCGTGATTTTTGTTCTTTAATGTTTCCTCTCAATAAAAATTGTATAACTACTCCAGGTAGTGTTACCGCATCTTTCAAAATATCCACACCTCTGTGTTTATAAAATTCACACATTTTTTCCACCGCTTCTAGGAACGGTGCTACATCTAAATCGTTATAATATTTCAACCAATCTCTGAAGGTTTCCATATTCTCTTCTTCGAAAATTTTAAGACATTTGCATAATTCTGTTTCGTCTAGTAACATTTTTCCCAGATAGTTTGGAATACCAATTCTCTATATCAGGCAGTCCTGGGTAATCCAGTTTGTCTAGAGAATCGAACCACTCGTAAGGAATTAAAGATTTCTGTCCTTTGCAGTCGTAGGCTTTTATCCAACTATCGTAACTTACACCCGGTCTAGGTAAAGTATTACATCAAGCAATCTAAACTCTGGAGTAAATATAAATATTGTTGCGTTTGCCCGTTTTATTTTCCGACCATTACTTTCTTTGTTGTTGATACCAGTTCGCCTACTAGGTATTTCTTTATTAAGTTTATATCGTACTTACTACTTTAAAACCTATAACCGGTACTTGCTCTATCCACTGTTCGATCTGTGTAACTTGATTTTTATGTAAATGTTCTGTATTAAATCCATATCTTGACCATACTTCTTCTCTTATAGCTTTTCCCCTGACTTTCAAATCTTCTACGAATTTTTTTATAAGTTTTGCAGGATCTTTATCACAAATATGAGTTACTGTTCCTGAGAAATTATCTCCTATACTAACGCTTACCGGAACGTGCTCAGCTTCGTACTCTAAACTATTACCTTGCGTTTTAAGTAATTCTTTAGAATTAGGTGGGTTGAGATACGCCTCAAAATCGTATACTATCTGATATGGATAAAGAGTAGTGTCGCAACCGATCTTTATGTCTTTATCCGTTCTTTGGAATTCGCATTCCCACATAACTACTAGGTTGAATTCTTTGCTTCTAATAAATTTATCTCTTCCCATAGTGGATGCGCGTTCTTCTTTTCTATGCTTTGCATGAATCTCGCATCCGTGCCAGTAACAGCCGTGATATTGATATACTGTATTGTTTTCTTGACAGTATCCATCTACTGGAGCTCCTAAAATCGATCTTTCACCCAAATGTCCACACTGTTCGTGGTGAATGTGAATTCCCTCCTGCTTTTCCACAGAGTACATCCAATCGATCGCTCCGTAACTGTTAGAACCTTTTGGGTAAAACGCTTTCTCGAACGACGAACGCGGGCACTCTAAATAATTACCGTCACATATTACTTTTGTCTCACCTTTCATACATTTGGGTCCGTGTCTCTTCATATTACTCGCTTTCGTGAATTTCTGTTTGCAATTATCGCAGGCGTAATTTTTAGATAAATGTTTAAGGTTTTTTTATCAGAAATGCGTAATTATTAAACAGTCCTATTGTCATTGGTTTATTACCTATTGCCTTATAGTGTGCTGGTACCTTTTTCAACCACCATACACCACATTCGGTGGATTGATATACTTCTATACCGATTTTAAAAAACTCTTCAACCTTTTTCAGATCTGAAAAAGGAATTGGTTTAACAACATTACTACCGAAATATTGCTTTCTGAGTTCTTTCGCTTTTTCTGTACATCTGTCAGATCTTTTCCCTGTTGTGTGCATCGCTAAACATCTGAACAGACAAAGGTCGTCATTATACTTATCTAAAGAATACATACCTTTTTTATTCTTCAACCATTCTGGAAGTTATCCTCCTGCTGCTTCTTTGGATTGTAGTCCCAAATCTATTCCCCTATTGCCCTGTATTAACTTTACAAAAACCTCTACCCATCGTACAAACTTCCACTTTGTATTTGGTCTATCTATTTTATCGGACATTATTCGTGTTTGCTCCTTATCTGACAGCCATTTTTTAGCGGTTTTCATTGATGATAGTGGTTCACTACCACCGTGATTTTTGTGAAATATTATAGTTATAGGTTTTCAATTTTAGCTTCCTCCATATGTTTTAGCTTGTAAGAATATGAATATTTCAAATAAAAATTGGTTGTTAGATACGGAGCGAGTTTATCGGACATGCGTTCAGACTCGTTAATGTCAATGTTTTTACGAAAGGATAATGTAACTACCCGTCTTCCCTTTTCTACCTTTTCCAATGTTTCATCATGAGCCCCCAATATTTCGTCACCTTCTGCCACTATCGCGCGAAACGATAGATTTTATTTCTTATTCTCCAAATTATTTGGGATTAGGGTCACCTGTGCGTCTGGAATTGGTGCTTGAAGGTTTTATTACACTAGCCCTTAACCCCGCAATACTTTCTTTTTGAATTCTGTTACCAACTTCTTCTGCTAGTGAGAGGTCTTTAAAGGCTCCTCGTTTGTGGGCGCGGGTAAACCGCTCATAAAACGCCTCATTCTTTGTGGCGTTTATCAGCTTTGTCAACCCCCTAACTCTCAACCGTTTACTATAAGTATTCCCTAGAGATTCGGCTTCTCTTCTCAAACTTTCTATTTCTGCTCTAGTTTCTGGCGTTATCATATTTTCTTTTGTTATAACCTAAGAAAAATGTATCTGTTCAATTGGACGTGAAAAAAAAACATGATGTAAATTGTCACGTCCAATTGAATATAAACATATACATATAAATATATAATGGAGTGTGTGACTTGTTGTAAGACTTTTGCGTGTAAAGACTATCTACGAAGGCATCTATCGAGACGTAGAAAATTTCCTTGTGTCACCCCACAATTTCAATGCCCCAGATGCCCTTGTAAATTCGTTAGTGCCCAAACTCTTTGTAGACATAAGCAACTGCGCAGTCAGGTGGTTAAAGGTGAACGTGGTGGACTAGAGCTGGGTAGAATTAGTTGCTGATCTGCGAAATAAATTAACTATATTGGAGGATAAAAATGGGGTGTTGGAATATAAACTATCACGCGCGAACGCATTGAAATTGCATTAATGATATAAAAATTATTTTCTCCAAAAATTCATAAATTTGCTGTCGGGTCGACAATTTCCTTGTTAACCAAGTTTTAGGTTTTCGGGGGTGCTGGGGGTAGTGTAGAGGGGTGGAAATTATACCACCTTAGGTTGTATCATTTTTTTGACTCCCTATATACTATTTCTCACTGTTTGCTGTCGGCATGAATATATAACAAGCAGTAGGAATAGTAAACGAGTTTTTCTATCCGCCGAAGGCTCGTAATTATTGAGACATGCCATGCAGTAGTAGTAAGGGAGTCAAAATGATACCACCTACCGTGATATCATTTATAACCCTCTATAATACCCCCACCACCCCCGAAAAATCAAAAATTGGTTAACGAGGAAAATTGTCTCCCGACAGCAAATTTATGAATTTTTGGAGAAAATAATTTTGAAGAGAGGGAGTCCCAATTATATTGGTAATTGACTTTTGAAAAAAGTCGAAATCATTCATGCAAGTACAATAGTTTATATTCCTCATTTTTCTCCTCCGATATAGCTAATTTATTTCGCAGATCAGCAACTAATTCTACCAGCTCTAGTCTACCACGTTCACCTTTAGCCACCTGACGCGTAGTTGCTTATGTCTACAAAGAGTTTGGGCACTAACGAATTTACAAGGGCATCTGGGGCATTGAAATTGTGGGGGGACACAAGGAAACTTTCTACGTCTCGCTAGAATGCCTTCGTAGATAGTCTTTACACGTAAACGAGTAGTAGTAATAAGGGAGTCAAAATGATACCACCTACCGTGATATAATTTATAACCCCTATATAATACCACCCCACCACCCCCGAAAAATCAAAAATTGGTTAACGAGGAAAATTGTCTCCCGACAGCAAAATTTATGAATTTTAGGAGAAAATAATTTTGAAAAGAGGGAGTCCCAATTAATATTGGTAATTGACTTTTGAAAAAAGTCGAAATCATTCATGCAAGTACAATAGTTTATATTCCTCATTTTTCTCCTCCGATATAGCTATTTTTATTTCGCAGATCAGCAACTAATTCTCCACCGCTCTTTACACGTAAACGTCTTACAACAAGTCTCACACTCCATTATATATGTATTTTTTATATATATAGTATATGTTATATGTTCAATTGGACGTGAAAAAAAACATTATGTAAATTTTTGACGTCCAATTGATAAATTTCATAGGTTATACAAAAGTATATATACAAAAGTATATACAGAAAATATGATAACGCCAGAAACTAGAGCAGAAATAGAAAGTTTGAGAAGAGAAGCCGAATCTCTAGGGATTACTTATAGTACACGGTTGAGAGTTAGGGGGTTGACAAAGCTGATAAATGCCACAAAGAATGAGGCGTTTATGAAGCGGTTTACCCGCGCCTATAAAAGAGGGGCATTTAAAGACCTCTCACTAGCGGAGGAAGTTGGTAACAGAATTCAAAAAAAAAGTATTGCGAAGCTAAGGGCTAGTGTAATAAAACCTTCAAGCACCAATAATTTGTCTCAAATTAGACACACAGGTGGCCCAATACAAAATAATAAGAAAAAATCTCTCGTTTGCGCGATAGTGGTGGAAAAAGGTGAAGAAATATTGGGGGCTCACGATGAAACATTGGAAAAGGTAGAAAATGGAAACGGGTAGTTACATTTTCCTTTCGTAAAAACATTGACATTAACGAGTCTGAACGCATGTCCGATAAACTCGCTCAGTATCTAACAACAAATTTTTATTTGAGATATTCATATTCTTACAAGCTAGAACATATGGAGGAAACTAAAAATGGAAAACCTGTAACTATAATAATGCACAAAAATCTCTGTGGTAGCGAACCACTATCATCAATGAAAACCGTTAAAAAATGGCTGTCAGATAAGGAGCAAACACGAATAATGTCCGATAAAATAGACAGACCGAATACAAAGTGGAAGTTTGTAAGATGGGTAGAGGTTTTCGTAAAGCTAATACAGGGTAGTAGGGGAATATATTTGGGACTACAATCCAAAGAAGCAGCAGGAGGAGAACTTCCAGAATGGCTGAAGAATAAAAAATGTATGCATTCTTTAGATAAGTATAATGACGACCTTTATCTGTTCAGGTGTCTAGCTATGCATATGACAGATAAAAGACCCGACAGATGTACAGAAAAAGCGAAAGAACTTAGTAAGCAATATTTTGGTAGTAATGTGGTTTAACCAATTCCCTTTTCAGATCTGAAAAAGGTTGAAGAGTTTTTTAAAATCGGTATAGAAGTATATTAACCCACCGAATGTAACGTATGGTGGTTGAAAAAGGTACCAGCGCACTATAAGGCAATAGGTAATAAACAAATGACAATAGGACTGTTTAATAATCACGCATTTCTGATAAAAAACCTTAAAAACCTATCTAAAATTTACGCCTGCGATAATTGCAAGCAGAAATTAACGAAAGCGAGTAATATGAAGAGACACGGACCAACATGTATGAAAGGTGAGACAAAAGTAATATGTGATGGTAATTATTTAGAGCGCCCGCGTTCGTCGTTCGAGAAAGCGTTCTACCCAAAAAGTTCTAACAGCTATGGGGCGATCGATTGGATGTACTCTTTGGAAAAGCGCGAGGGAATTCACATTCACCACGAACAGTGTGGACACGGGGTGAAAGATGGGTTTTAGAGCTCCAGTAGATGGATACTGTACGGAAACCAATACCGTATATCAATATCACGGCTGTTACTGGCACGGTGTGAGATTCATGCAAAGCATAGAAAAGAAGAACGCGCATCCACTAGAAGAGATACATTTATTAGTTAGAAGCAAAGAATTCAAACTAGTAGTTATGTGGGAATGCGAATTTAAAAGAACGGGTAAAGACATAAAGATCGGTTTTGCGACACTACTCTTTATCCATATCAGATAGTATACGATTTTGAGGCGTATCTCAACCCAGAATTTGAAACTCTCGGTAATAATCTAGAGTACGAAGCCGAGCACGTTCCGGTAAGCGTTAGCATAGGAGATAATTTCTCAGGAACAGTAACTCATATTTGTGATAAAGATCCCGCAAAACTTGTAGAAAAATTCGTAGAAGATTTGAAAGTCAGGGGAAAAGCTATAAGAGAAGAAGTGTGGTCAAGATATGGGTTTAATACAGAACATTTACGTAAAAACCAAATCGCCAAGATCGAACAGTGGATAGAGCAAGTACCGGTTATAGGTTTTAACAGCAGTAAGTACGATATAAACTTAATAAAGAAATACCTAGTAGTCGAACTGGCATCAACAACAAAGAAAGTAATGGTCGGAAAATGTGCAAACGCAACAATATTTCTATTTACTCCAGAGTTTAAGATTTCTTGATGTAATACTTTATCTAGGACCCGGTGTAAGTTACGATAGTTGGATAAAAGCCTACGAATGCAAAGGACAGAAATCTTTCTTTCTTTATGAGTGGTTCGATTCTCCAGACAAACTGGATTACCCAGGACTACCGGATATAGAGAATTGGTATTCCAAACTATCTGGGAAAATGTTAATAGATGAAACAGAATTAAGTAAATGTCGTTAGAATTTTCGAAGAAAATAATATGAAAAAAACTTTCAGAGATTGGTTGAAATATTATAACGATTTAGATGTAGCACCGTTCATAGAAGCGGTGGAAAAAATGTGTGAATTTTATTAACCAGAGGTGTGGATATTTTCAAAGATGCGGTAACACTACCTGGAGTAGCTATACAATATTTATTGAGAGAACTATTAAGAACAACAAAAATCTTCAAAGACGATTTATACCGGAGGATGTTCTATATGCACCAAAAAGAAGAAACATACGAAATGATGAAGACGCTCTAGTTGGCTGTCCATCAATAGTATTTACACGATATGCAGAAGCTGTGTTTCAAATATTAGAGTGGGTTTCCAAACCTTGCAAGGCTGTTTTGGGGTACGACGCAAACGCGTTATATTTATCTACGTTAAATAAAGAGATGCCGTGTGGGAGAGAAACTATACACCATATAGATACCCCACATAACCCTAAATTTATTAGTTAAAAATTTTGTAAAAGAGTTTTATCTGGAGACTGGTTTGGGTTGCGGAGGTGGATATAGAAGTTCCACACAACTTAAAAGATAAGTTTTCTGAAATGTCCCCAATATTTATAAACAGAGAAGTAGAGGTTGATGAAGTTCCCACACACATGTTAAAATATTTAGAAGATACTGGCCGAACAAGAGGAGATGGAAAAAAATTGGTGGGATCTATGACCGCCACTAAAGTATTGCTGTACGCGCCACTGTTGAAATGGTATTTAAAACACGGCCTAGAAATAACTGGCGTTCATCGTGTTATAGATTATATTAGCGGAAAACCATTCGAATGGTTCGCAAAAGAAGTTACAGCCGCAAGACGAACGGGTGATGTAGAACCAAATAAGAAACCAGTAGCAGACATAATGAAATTACTAGGAAACTCGTGTTGTGGAAAAATGATACAGGCAACGGAAAGACATTTAAATACGACATATACACAAAACGAAACCTGTGTTGACAAAGCATTAAGATCTGCATTATTTGACGATTTGGAAGAGATAGGAGATGCGTACGAAATATCTTCAAGAAAACCCAGGTGTGCGGTAAAGAGACCATTCCATTGTGGAATAGCGGTTTATCAACTCGCTAAATTGAGAATGTTGGAATTTTACTACGAATTTCTAGACAAATACGTAAAAAGAGAAGTACAGATGGATACAGATAGTATGTATATAGGAGTTAGTGGAAAAACGATAGAGGAATTGATTAGACCTAACTTAC
The DNA here is from genome assembly GCA_029237695.1 of Conchocele bisecta. NCBI lineage: Eukaryota > Metazoa > Mollusca > Bivalvia > Lucinida > Thyasiridae > Conchocele > Conchocele bisecta. Next base: position 13,955,060 of record CM055275.1, on the reverse strand, counting down.
TAGACGGGTTTGAAAAATAAAAAAAGAAATGGTTGGCTTGGGATAAATGGAGCGAAAGAGAGCCTGGACTTTTCAAAATGGAATTTAGCTGAGATAGGGCGATAGCGTCATCTAGTAAGTGTTATTTTGTAGAAAAATTTAATTATATTAATAAAAACTCTGCGAAAGGAATGTCCAAGAGAACCAACAATTTAAATTGGGATAGATATAAACGAGTACTAACCGAAACTACAGAAGATGGAAAACACATTATAGATGTAGCACAAAATAGAGGATTTAAAATGAAAGACGGCGTTATGAAAACGTACTGTCAACAAAAATTAGGACTCTCGGCATACTACGATAAAAGACGCGTGTTACCAGACGGAATACATACAGAACCTCTCTAATGATTTATTTAATAATTTTGAAAAAAATAAGAAACTTAGCAATCTAAAGACTCCCCCCCTGACGATCCGGGGTACTGGGTGCCCCCCCCCAGGCAGAAGCACCATAAAAGTTTTTCTTATTCGCGAACAATCCCTCGAGATGGTCCATCATCCAAATAGTAGAGCACGGGCTCATCGGGCTTGGTAATAGATCGATCTAGATGATATACATTGAGAGACCACACGGGATCAGTCGCGCGGCGGCTGCCACCTTCGAGCTCTCCGGTTGATAGAGGTACCGGACATCAATATCCGATGGAAGCCGTTGCTCCTCTAAACCAACAGGTCGCCCGCGCGAGACGGCAGAGGGCTCGCTCGTCACCCTTTTAAACTTGATAGCATCTACGGGCTTCTTACCTATCAATCTGGTCACCTCTCCGTTCAGTGCGGAGACCACGGCGGGCAGTCTGGCCACCCACTCGGGTTATCACGAATGAGGGTCTGCAAGTTCTTTGGCGTATTGGTGTCCGAACAGTCTCTCAGCCAGGGTTCGATTGAAGCGCTCCACCCACGATCCCCTGGTCCCGGTGGATGTTGACGCGGCCGCGTCTGACAGAAACTTCGTGCTTAGACAATAGATGAGAGACGCGCCCATGAACTCGCGGCCGGGATCGACCTGGAGAAGATTCGGCCATTTGAGAGGACTCCTCTTATATATTCGGGAGAGAGCCTCGGCCACCTCCTTAGACTCTTTAGTGGCCAACGGCTCAGCCCCCTTATAACGACTCGCTACGTAAACGATTGTCAGTGCGTACTTGTACGTCTTACGACCGACGCGATCGTGAGGGAGAAACAGGAGATCCGCTTGGTGAACTTGGTTCGGTACCGGCACGTCCAATTTCGGGCGCGGAATATTGTGAGGCGCGGGTAAATAGATCTGCCAGATGGCCTGCTTCTTGAGCCATTCCTTGACAGCGTTTTCTGGAACCTTGGTCGCCGCCGCGAGGTTCATGATGGCCGCGAGTCCATTCCAGTACCCGCGGGGCTGTAGTACGCGTTCTCTAGCTTGCACGTTAGGCGAACCGATAGTTTGGTATTAAGTTTGCGCGTGTTCATCGTATGCGATGTATTCTAATATATCGGACAATCTCCAACATGCCCTCGCCAGATCGTCCGGTAACTGCGTCGATAATAATAAACCTTTGTTGGAAGTACAATCGCGATTGGGGGTTAAGTTCTGAAGGAACTTGGGAAAATCTAATCCCCCAGGATGGTGGAGGAATCTAACATCCGCTTTTGCGAAAAGGGTAGCCGCTTTTTCGTCCTTCCGCCACGTTTCTCGAGAGAATCTCTGCCAGACGAATCATACCCTTTGCACCAACCATGCGGTGTTTAAGGGCAGTGTAGCCTACATCAATCATAGCAAAATAAAGTTCGTCAACTGACATCGTTCTATATATATATATATATAAAAAAATTATTTAAAATAATTAATTTAAAATCTCGATTGAATATTGTAGCCGACGAGCCCCACCACACCCATTCCCACGACGATGAACGCGATCTCGCGGTCTTTTTGGGGCTCTGACGGTACATAGAAATCTGAAAGTTGGGGCTCGCGATCCAGCGGCGCGAGACTTTTGTGCGGATATGCCAGCGCGTACTCGCAGTTGGCTTCTTCAACGGTCTGAAAAGTTTGTGCGGCGTGATTTTCGCGGCGAAGCTCTTCATTGACCCAGTCCAGATGGGCGGTTCGTTTTTTCGACCACGCTTCCTTTGCGCTATTGAGTTGTTCTACAGCTAAATCGTGACGCTTACGCTCCTCATCCACGTTCCTGCTTTTCATTTTAGAGAATATAAAGTTGCTACCGTTGAACGCCAATGCGTTTACAAGCGCACCACCTACTATTATTGCGATTGAAGCCATTTATTTCCATATATTAACTGGTAGAATTCCAGCTTTAACTAGATAATCTCGGGTCCAAACTGCGGCCGCTACATCTAAGGTCGCGAGCCCTACGTCTCTCACAGTAAAGTCCAATTTGGGAGCGGATCCTCCTAGGGCCATCTTTGATAGTCGAGCATACCCGATACTGAAACCCGATATCACCACGGCGTGATAAGCGCATTCACTAACATTTTACCATCTTGTTCAGCCATTATAATTATTGCATATAAAAGGGGTCGCGATCAATGTTTAAATGGGGCGCATCCAATCGCGATTGGTGTTTCGTAACTTTCTTCTGAACACTGGCTGGTTGTTTTTTCGATAATAGGGGGTATTTCCACACGCACAGGGAACCAACAACTGCCAGACCACCACCAACAACCCAACTCCAATTCACGAATTTGGGTTCAATCGGATTCGCCCAACCTCGATTGGGTGTTGAGTGTGATTCCAATTCGTGAATTGGGGGTGTTGTTGTACTCAACTCTGTCTTCAGATGTTTTGCTGTCTCCGTCCCCGATTGCAACGACTGTTTAGCCTCTCGAAGCTCGGCGAGTATTTTATCTTGTTTAACTTTTCGGGTGGCAGCCGCCGCCCGCACAGCTGCCTGTCTTTTGGGATTTTTTATATGCGGTATGTCATCCAGTGGCGGAGTAACACTCGGGTTCGATTGTGTTGGAGCAATCGGGTTCAACTCCGTCACTCTCGCGGGTGTGTCTTGTGTCATCATTTATGATATTAATATTAGGGCTTATAGTTCCTGGGCATATATGTTCAAATTGACAGTGTTTACCCGTGGTCAACGCGGTTGTCAGCGGAGCTAAGTACATTCCAAACTTGTGATAAATTGAGCAGCAGGCTGTTCTAAGAGTGTGACCTATAAAAGGATCAGTCTCTAGATCGTCAATCAATCCCGCGGTGTTTGGTATAGGGAGAAGTATACTAACGGCGGTTGCGTACAAATGAATAGCCGCCGATCGAGAGTTTTTGTCATCTCCGCACCTAACCTAGATTCGCATCGCGCATACATTTTATCGATCTCCGCATCTGACATACTTATCCACCTGAAAAACTGAGAGACGCCTACCGAGATAATGCTCCGATTGTCCCCCAGCAACCAGCGCAGCTAGCCGCTCTCGTCGCGCCGCATTTTCATTTTCATTCGGAGTCGTTGCACTCAACCCAATACCAACCGCCGTTGGAGTTGATTCCGATTGCTCTGTCGGATCATTATCTATGTTGGCAGTCGGAGTTGAGGTTTCTTCTATTAGCTGATCGAGAAGTTCGTCGCAGTTCATTTTTCTTAAAATTAATTTAACTATTCTAACAAGTCTCATCACTTTAACATATTGCCAAGCGCACCACCCGATACTTATGATCACCATTATGCTCGCAACAAAGCTCGCAGCGGAGCACCAAATTGTTAACATTGTTAACCATTGTTCAGCATTTGTTCAACATTTGTTAAGCATTTGTTCAGCATTGTTCAGCATTTGTTCAGCATTGTTCAGTAATTACTAATTTTCTTAAATTAATTGTTAAGCATTTACTCGGCAGTTACTAAACGAGCGTTAAGTAATTGCTAATTAATTATTAATTAATTGATAACTTCGTAAGCAGTTGGTTGATCAGTCTTTAGCAAAAGCTTGGCGTGCTTAGTTTTCCGAAAGCATCTGTCGAACCTCCAGGCGCTCCTCGCGCGTTGGTATAACGTCATTCTCTCGAAGACAGTCATCGAATGAGTCTCGGTCCTTGCATTGAAAGAGGGCGACCCATTTCGTTTGCTCGCGCAGATCCTTGAGACGGCGTTGTACTTTTTAGTGGATATCCATACGCTTTGCCAAGCATGGCGGCCAGAAAATGCGAGCTCGGAGAGCATGTCCTTCTTTTTAGTCATCGCCGCCTTGGCCGAGCAATCGTCAATCACGTATAGGGTGGACTCACCCTGGAATCTTTGGTATAAATCACGCAGCCAATCGTGAAGCCTATCACCGGGGTCAATAACGTATACCTCAGGGTCGGTCCATATCCACAGGCGCCGCTGATAAGTATCGTTGTGCCGCACAGTGGGACACAGGATCACAATATGACGAAAGGCATCGCGGTAGGAGCACTCGAGCAAGTCTAGGATGAAAACCGTTTTTTCCACATCCTCTGCCCACATATTATGGCAGAGTGGGCATCTCCAATCGTGAATTTGTATTGATTGCTAATTTTCTTATTTTTTTCAAATTTATTAATTAATAATAATCGTTAGAATGATTGCTAATTTTCTTAAAATTAATTAAATCAGTAGAGTGCTGAGACGCTATCGACCATCTTCGATGTTGAGTTGTGCGTCTGTAATTATATATAAGTACACGTTCAATGGCCCGGCTCCGTCCGCCTCTTTGGTTATCTGGATCGTCCACACCCTCACTAGCGTTCTCAACTTGGCGTCCGCTGCCATGTATTTGGTCGTCGTCGCTGGCTCGCATGTCTAGCCATAACGCGTATTTGGTATTCAGGAACTCCGCGAGGGATACGGCCGAGAGATGCAGTCTTTGGCAACTGCTGCAACCTCCGGAGAGCGCTTAGAGCCGGCAGCAAACTGCTTTCTTACTTCATCCCACTGCTGGTGCGCGCGAAGACCCGCGCTGTAGAGTTGATTGGGTACTCCCTCGATCGTCACCTCTACCTTCGTGATTTTGGGGTTATAGAATTTGTCGGTTTTTCTAGCACCGAACGCGAACCGAGCATCCTCGAACAACATCAGTATACCTTCATCGAGCGGGCGGGTACGTTGACATTAATATTCCACAATGTATCGCCTTTGTCTTTCGTCATCTTGCGATGGCGAAGAACTCGGTCGTAAAGTATGGCAACGCGCCCGGCGTACTGGGTTATGATCAATCGCGCGAGTTCGGGCATCGTGACCATGTCGTACTCCAGCGAAACATTATCGATCGTATACGTCGATAACAGTCGCTGGCTAGAGAACTCGGCCGTAGTCGTTGAACGTTAGTTCGTATTCGAGGCGGTCAGCCAAAGCGCTCTGATAGTAGGGCATGTGACTCTCCAGCAACTCAAAGTCGAGCGGGATGTAGAAGCGGTTGCCGTAAGCGCCCGCGACCGCATTGTCGCTCGCGTTGTTATCTGCCTTGTTAGCAGACCCGATTCTAAGTTTGGTTGATTCGTTCTTATTTTTGCTGGTGTCAATACCCTGATAGACAGCGTTTTTCGCGCTCTTGCGCCGTCATCCATCGTTGTCCTGATAACAATGGTAGACGTCGCTGCCATCGATCGACATCACCTCATTACCAGAAATCTTTATCATGGTCTTCTTGACTATGGCGCGACCCCCCAGGTTCTGAACGACGGTTCGGTTCTCGTCCGTCGACGTCAGCGAAATAGTGAAAGCGAGGCGAACAGTCCCCGGCACAATGACGTCGTTAGCTCCTAGGTTGGGGAAGCGGACCAAGAGCTGCTGGTTCTGGTCGATCGTCGATGGGTTGTTCGTAATAACGACACTCTGTCTCACGCCTTTTGCCCCGAGGGGCTCACGCAGTCTGCGGTATGGATTGAGTTTGCGACCGTATTGACTCGAAGACATAATTTAGTGAAACTATATTAAACCCGTATGGTTTTTGTCTTTAATACATAATTAATTTTAAGAAAATTAGATGGCTGATTACGATATTAACATGGATGAAATCGGCAGAGACGATTACGTCGATGAGGATGAGGATGATTATGACATAGATGGTGACGTCGATAACTATGACGAAACGACCTTCATAGATACTCCAGTTCCAATCCAATCGGGGGAATTAGGTGGCGCTACCAACACTATTAGTCTAAGTCAGGAATTAGTCGAGTCCGCTGTAGACGACTTCTACAACAATTTGGTAGACAAAGGTGTGGTCCCATCTGTCGGCCGAGACTACTCTAAGTTCGAATTGGATCTGCGTGGTAGATTGCGACTAAAAGCATCAAATGTCCCGATCGTCAACACGATGACCGGTAAACCCCTAGCGCTGAGCACCATTGCCGGAAACCGGGGCGGTGGTGAAATCATAAGGAGCGAACTAGGATTCGTAGATTGGAAGAGGGGAAAAACAATTATGCCGACCCGCGCTGTAGAGGCCCTACAGTCTACCGACGAAACGATGGCGAAAACGGCCGCCGATATATAAGCGGTCGAGCTCAGCGATGTCCCTCGAGTAGCCACCGACGCTATTAACACGATGGAGCTCAACGCTGGATGAACATATCACGCTAGAAGAAAGAAAAACTGGAGGAAGCTGGTGGCGATAGAGAATCTACCGAGCGGATCACCGAACGCCTGCAGTCGTTGCGAGATGAAAGAGCAGCTCGTTTGGAGGCTACATCGACTAACCGTGAGGCTCTCCGCACCCAAATAAGTCGGATCCGCGAAACAATCTCGAGGATCCTGCACGAGGAGACGACACTCGGTGAGCATCTTCGCACTCTTTTCAGAGAGCAGGGTGTCACGATAGCAAGCATCCTCGTTGCTATCAGCATGACTATATCAACCATAGTTCTAGCTTTCACTGGTGGTGCGGCGCCACCACCCGCGCCAGCACCCACACCACCACCCGCACCATCCGGCGGAGCCAAGGAGTGGGTAAAAAAAACAACTTAAAAGCCCTCGCCAGTCTCCTGGCTAAATTAGCCGAAAAGGCGGCTGCCGCACTACCTGGACTGATCGGAAGTATCGTTTCTTACTTGCTATCTATATTATCAAAAACGGCCGGATGGCTAGCCAAAAATACTTGGGCTCTAATAGTGGTAATCGCAGGTCTCCTACTATTCTTCGCCAGAGAGTTCCTAAAACCAAAGCGTAAATAGTCCGATCGCCACGAGGGCAACGACGAGCGCTAATTTCTCCTCCTCGTGTGTTGTGCTTCCAATCTCGATTTGGTGTTTCCGCTCCTGTTCCAATTATTGGATTAGGGGGACTCGATGGTGCATCCAATTTACGAATTGGGGGTACTGGGTTCAACTTCAATCCCGATTGTGTTGAGGGGTGTATCCATTTTTGTGTTTGGGGTTTTATGAAATCTTTTTTCAAATTTTTAAATTTATTTGAATTTTCACCTCCGCTTCTCCGATCATGTTGGTGTGCGCTTGATGATATCCGTGTTCACGTTACCGTTGTGGCCGATTTTTTGATTGGCGGTGGCTATTACGATCTGATTATTGTAACCGTCAACCGGGTCGTCTCGTAGTATCATATTGCTCGGCGCCATATAAAGACCTATTCCAAATTACATACAGATCTACCGGGGTGCTGGCATTCTGCAAAACATCTGATAATTTGGATCGCCTTCTCCAGATCCACCCTAGCTGAGATAGCGTCCTCTACAAGTGCCAATAATTGTTTTGTGCATCAAACGCTGTTGTCCCGTGCCCAGTATAGAACTGCGAGTTTTGCTTCTGTGCGCCTAGGATGGCCCAGACGTACGTGCGAATGGAGTCGTTGACGCGAGTAACCCAACCCCCGGCCTGCGTGAACCCTAGAACCCTTATCTAACATAAATGTACCCCACGCGTTCTGACCTCAGCAGCCTGCTGTATGTAATCGACGTGAGCCCGTTTTCGGAGGTAACATTTTACAAGAAAACACTCCGCAGTGCCGACCTCCAGACATTTCCGGCCCGAAAGTCATAGTCGCGTGGTCAAAATTCCCGGCGTTCCGACTGACGATGTGGTCACCGGAGTGATCGTGTCTAAAATCAGTCTGCGTCCAATTCCCGGACTGGCCCCGAATGAGAACGGTCCCCGAGGCCGGTGCTGGTAGGAAATGCTTTCTGTCTCCAGTCCGCGTCTTTTGAAACGTTAAATTCGTTACACAGTCTTTCAAACGCCATAACGGTCGTATGCGTTGGAAATGGGATCACAGGCGTCGTCTTGAGTAGTGAAATACCTAGTTTTCTTTGAGAATCCTCCTAATAGTATAATACGCGTGAAAGTTGTAGACACTTCGGAGCATGACATTCTTGGATGTCAGATGGTCTTTATGTGAAACTCACACACCCGCTGTTGCGCACCATACAGCGAAATTTATTTGGTTCTGCCAAAACTGCATCGTGTTGCTTTCCACCAGTTTACCGCCTCCATCGTAGTAATCTTTGGGCAGCCTATATTGTTCATGATGTTAGGGAAATTGGTGGACAAAGCCACTGTCCGGTCTAACCGTTACGGTTGGGTGTACAAGGTGGTTAACAACGTCTTTTTGCGTGTATTTACCACCGACCGCGTACTTTGCATTATAATTAAAGCTAAATGCTTTGGTATCCATTGAAAGATAATATTATGTTTAGCTACTATCACTAATGTTCAAAAAGGGAGTTGTGAACTTCAAAAATTAATAGACAACTGCTGCGGACAACGCCGGTAGGCATCAGAATCAATCACTTTCACGGTTGGGTGGAAAAACATTGAAATGCACAAGGAGATCTCCGAATAGAATGGCCAGAGGCTATCTATTCCGTAGATGGTATAGATCTAGAGGACTCCGATATCCTGCAGAAACAAGGAGACGCCTTCGGGAAACAGCTGCCGCATTACTTCCTGGCCTTTGGGGTTTCGGAGATGTCCAAGCTTTAATCGCGACGAATATGCCTGATAATGGCACTCTCACAGTCTCAAAAGCCACGGGGATTGCGACATTGTCCGTTGATAAAAAATGAAAGATCACTCCGGGGTTGGCCTCAATGTTAGGATTTAAATTTGCACCCCCTTACAACGAGGATGAAGGGCGAGAGTTCCCGTTGAAAATTTGTCTTCCCCGTGGGCGAGCACCGCGGCGATACCCCGGTGAACTTCGCCTTCACAAAAAACTCTCGGGTGCACCTGATCGGGTGAACACATCGCACAACACGGTAGACGGCACTCCCACCACATTACTGAAAACCGTGCCCGCCAGCGACTGTTTCTATGGTGAGACTGTGACCTTGACTTCCCACACCCCGAGATGAAAGTTTTGGAATCGGGACACATCCACGAGTTGAAGATTTCTATTCTTGATGATAAAGGGCGAGAGTTGAAGAACGATTACCCGATTTCGGTCGTCCTAGAAATTTCAAATTTTAATTAATTTTAAGAAAATTATTTAGAATTAAACGCATGTTCGTAATATATATATTATCAACATTATTGAAAATGAGTATATACGGACCAGGTAGTTCTTCCGATTGGGTGACAAATTCAAAGAATTTGGAACCGATAGAAGGGGGATTCATCCCGACAGAGGGTGACTTTTTAACTACCCAAACAACAAAGGCCTTGATCAATAGAACTATTGACTATGGCGGACCTTACGGAGGCTTATGGTGCGTTGCGCTTAGAGGACTCTCTCATCAGAGAAGCGACGGTTGCCGAACTAGACGGGAAAATAACCAAATTTCGAAAAGAGACCCGGTCGGGTATTGATAAAGTCCGAGAAGACCACCAGGTGAACATTGTGGAGGCCATTGCGGAGGCTTATGATGCGTTGCGCTTAGAGGACTCTCTCAGCAAAGAAGCGACACCTACTGAACTAGACGGGAAAATAGCCGAATTTCTGAAAGAGACCAGGTCGGGGGTTGAGGGGGTCCGAGAGGACCACAAGGAGGCCATTGCGGAGGCTTATGGAGCGTTGCGCTCAGAGGACTCTCTCAACAGAGAAGCGGCACTTACTGAACTAGACGAAAAAATAAACAAATTTCGAAAAGAGGCCGGCGGTTGGTGGGGGTTGAGGGGGTCCGAACGGGTACTGAGAAAGCCCGAGAAGACCACCAGGCGGACTTTACGGAGGTTTATAGTGTGTTGCGCTCAGAGGACTCTCTCATCAGAGAAGCGGCGGTTGGTGAACTAGACGGAAAAATAACCGAATTTCAAAAAGAGGCCCGGTCGGGTGTTGAGAAAGCCCAGAGAAGACCACCAGCACCCTTGCGAAGGCTTATGAGGTGTTGCGCTCAGAGGACTCTCTCATCAGAGAAGCGGCGGTTGCTGAACTAGACGGGAAAATAACCGAATTTCAAAAAGAGGCCCGGTCGGGTGTTGTGAAAGCCCTAGAAGGCCACCAGGCGACCATTACGGAGGCTTATGATGAGTTGCGCTTAGAGGACTCTCTCAGCAGAGAAGCGGCACTTACCGAACTAGACGAAAAGATAACTGAAGTTTCCGATAAACTGAAACATGATCGTATAGCCGCGACCAAAGCTCTTGAGGAGGCCTCTTATAAGATTCGTACTGAGGCATATAACGCAAACAGTGCGTTTGCCGGAATAGTGCGAACAATGAAAACGCCAAAACGTGTCTTAACAGTTTGGGCTGAGAAGCGGGGCCCATTGGTTGAGGGGCACTATGAATATTCGTTCGGTGCCAAAGCGAGTAATAAATGTGGGGGATACACTATGACAGCTGCAGGTGAAGTTATCCAAATGGCGGTCTGCTCGGTTAATGCTAGTTGTAAACCTATGGGGCGCGGTCGCGATAAATATTGTAGTAGATGGGGAAGAACGGGGTGTTGGAGTCACTAAAATCTCTGGAGATAGTTCGACGGTGGTTTCGTTTCTCCGGTTATGATCGAATTAGACTTTCCAAAGGTAGTGTTATTAACTTTGTTACGAAAATCGGTGACCCAGAGAGTTCTTCCACTATTGTCTCATTGTTAATTGAACATTATTTTGTAATACTAATATATTGAAAATCATGAACGAATCAACGCTTCCAATTGTCAATACCACTCCATCAACACTGTGTACAATTAACGAAAGAAGTTTCAGATTTTAGGTAGAATAATATCGTCGCTATGCAAGATATTTTAGTTAGAGTAATACAAATAGAAAAATGAAACGCTAAAAAATATAGACGCGCGGTGAACATGGCTGAAGCATCTAGCACGGCTCTAGCGAATGTTTCTGTGTTGTGTGGGGCGGGGACAGCTGCAACTATATCCACCATTATAACGGTTCCTGTAGCGGGGATTTTATGTGCGGTGTCGGCCGTTTCTGGGTTGTTGTGTATGGTAATTAGGGCGTCGGGTGGAAAACTCGAGAAAAAATGTAGAAAACATGATAGAATATCTGTTCTCGCCAGGTCGAAGAAAAATACCATCGACGTTATGGTGTCCAAAGCGTTGGCCGATACGAAAAATATCAAATTTAGAGTTTGAATCCGTGGTGGAAGAAATGGGGAGATATGAAAAATTAAAAAATGATATAAGAATCAAGGCGCGCGCCACCATGCCAAAGCTTGAGTGTACTGATTGGGATAAATTTAGGGTAAAACTTGGAGATCAAGTCGGAAGAAATGTTACAGCACCATTGTGATATTTTATAAAATAATTATATTGGTGCAGTAAACAAATTTACATACCTATACAACATGTGTTTTTCACTGAGAATTACGCCGTAATCGCATAACAAATTCCGTCGAGGATTACACTGTAATCGCCTGTGTAAACTGATACACTCGGCTATAAATAACTGTCTGTTTACCTCGGCTATAAATTTACGCATGGTTCATAACCCGTGTAATTGAAACATTGTCGTAAATCGATAATTGTACAACACTAGGTAATGTTTATCATAACAGCCTATGTGGTCATGTGGGTTAAGGCGATACTCTATAGAGACGAGGGTCGTGGGTTCGCGCCGCGGTTGGAGCTAAAACAAATTATTTATTTATTTCTATCCCTACAAATGTGGTCGCTATGGTAAACAACTGCATGACAACGGCGTTCCGAGTCCGACCGCTTGAGGTTGATGAAAAATAAATTGCCAGTTTACATAGAAATAAACTCGGTTATAAATATGCATAACCCATAATTGTCGCTATGGTAAACAACTGCATGACAACGGCGTTCCGATAAGGAAGAATACACTCAAAGTATGACAACGGCGTTCCAATAAGACAGCTCGAGGTTGATAAAAAATAATTTCAGATAGCCCGTTTACATACCTTCGATAAGGAAAATACACTCGGCTATAAATTAATTAGTAGTTTGTTTTCTTTCAATAATAATTGTTCAATATCTTTATAAGCGATATCGTAGAAATGTACATTCGTAAACGAATCGTTGGGTTTTAAATTTTTTATATAATACACCTTAGTTTCATATCCGATATGCATTATCCGTCTTAATGTTTGTATTTGCCTCTTGTATAGTTGACATAATTGCCCGGTATAATATTGTAAAATGTAACGTTTTATCGGAGTGTAATAAATTACGCTGGTATTTTCATGTATTCGATATCGCCTAGTGTTCTCATTTTATAGAATTTATATACAGGATTATAACCCCCGTAAGCTTCGTAAACTCTTCAACACAGTCATTATTTTCAATTCAAATTGTATTGTATTATCCATTTTCTCTAATAATATTGGTACTTGTTTTTTCTGTTAAATTGGACGTGAAAAAAACATGATGTGTTTATGACACCAATATATACTTTCAAAAAGTCAATACCTATATAATTGGGACACCCTCTTTTCAAAATAATTTTTCTCCAAAAATTCATAAATTTGCTGTCGGGAGACAATTTTCCTCGTTAACCAATTTTTTGATTTTCGTGGGTGGTGGGGGTATTATAGAGGGTTATAAATGATACCACGGTAGGTGGTATCATTTTGACTCCCTTACTACTACTCCCGCTTTACCTGGGATGTCATTGCCAAGATATTGGTCAATAGACCGCTGTCCCCTTGTCAGGCTCGATTTGCCCGTGCCTCGTGTCGACGGAGTGGATATCTGGGTCGTCGGTGTACTATTTATAGCTGGCGGAATTTCCGAGATGTCATTGTTTACATTTTGTTGCGTATTCGGAGATACAGCGTGTACAGATTGATCAGATTATTGGGTATATTTGGTTTATACAGTCTCGTTATCTGACTCAACGGCAGCATCCATGAACATGCAATCCAGTTTCATGTGCCCGGCCTTTTCAGTTTTTACGATCCAGTCATTTGTGCATTGGGAGAACGTATGCCCCTCTTCAAGACACTTTGTGCATTTTGGAATTGTGTTCGTGTCACGCTTATTTTGTCAAAAGTGGACCACACGTCCATAGAATTTACCGAAGGTTATGAAGTTTGGAAGAGAGCCGGTGAGTGTTGATGACTTTACAATGAGTACCCGGTCGCCGGTTTCACAGTTGGTTAGTTTCCCATCTACTCGAAGTTTATCACGGTAAAAGGAGATAACCTCGAGTTTCAACAGTGTGAGTGTTCTAGTGAATATCCCGTCTTCAACTGAAAGTGGGACATTTTTAACACGCACCTTTGTTGGGACTTCATTGTCGAAACGATTGTTGTTGGTGTTTAGCATAGGAATGGATTTCCCCCGTATGGGCACCCCTTCAGCCATTAATGTCACTTTGTCATCCAGATTGTCCAGATTTATCCTCCACATGCCGTTTACACGCTGTAGACCTGTTATGTGGGATGCATTGATCTTTTTTTATATTACCTGATAGAGTTCAACGTGTGATAGCCACTCTGCTCTAGTCGGTTTACGTTCAACGAAGAATTCTCGCTCCCGCAGGAACACAAGGTGGACGCCATGTTTGTTTTGGTTTTCAATAGCGGGCTCCATTGTGTGTGTTTACTCATTTTCGCCACAGTGTATTCATATATTCAGATATAATATTACATTGACTGATATATGTACATTTAATGTTGGTTTACACACTAATCTGTATTTCACATTATCAAAATTTAACCATAATGTTCGATATTTTTGGTCGTAAGAAAACAACGCATTGGCAGTGCCGCTTACATCAATCACCGCAGACCATAGTTGCATACATGCATCGTAGAATTTGATGTGGACGTGGGGCTGATCGCGAACAAATCGATTTTGTTAAATACGGCGCATTATTACTTAAATATCAATGTGTGCCTAGAAATTGCCTGTATTTGCCTACAGCAATAACATACACGGTCCAGGCTGATTCGACGTGTTTTCCAGTCTTATATTGAAACTTCTAGTCTGATACTGCCATTTCCAGTCTGATACCATCGTTACTAGTCTGATACCGCCGTTTCCAGTCCGAGACTATGTCTCGCGCGCGTATTAAACCAGTTCCTTTGGGCATGCGCATTGCGTATG
>CM055275.1:13879421-13940144 GCA_029237695.1 Conchocele bisecta | reverse complement strand
CAGACACTGCCACCAATAAAAGACCTTGATTATTATATACGTACGTACTTTCGTTTCCCATTGAAACACAATGCAACGCAAGAGGTCAATTTTTGTTCCATATTGACGTCGCGTGAGTTCGTATTGGTCAATGCCGGAACTACGCTTCACCTCACAAAATGGTTCCTTCTAAATCAGAAGTAATTTGTTTATTTTATATTATTTTTTCTTAAAAATTATTTCTTGTTTTCTTAATTAGATCATTTTCAATACAATCTTGCCAGGTTTCAACGTAATTTATTTGCTTTTTTGTTCAACTTTTCATGTTCAATTAACATAAAAACATCATTAATTCATAATAAAAGCGATATTTGACCCATTTTTAAGAAATAAAAAGACGGTTCATTATTAAATTTTGATAAAATTAATTATTACATGAACGGAAACACGTTTTAAATATATACATTTTAAGAGACACGATGAGGACATAATATTAATTTGTACAAGTACCCGTAATGCCTTCTGAACTGGGCTACTAAATTATTGTATATACAGTGGAACCTCTCTAAACCGGACACCCCAATAGCATCAGTGGGTTAATTTTGATGGGCGTCGATAATGTTTCACTAATTACAATGTACGTATACTTGCAAAGGACATACACCCATGTCTTGAATTGCTCATAGTGTTGAATCTTAACCCTTTGAACCCGAAATCCCGCTATAGCGGTTTATGCAAACAGTGCAGATCCAGATGAGCCGGCTCGTAACGAACCGTCTCATCAGGATCTGCACTTTTTGAAAGTAATTTTTATATTTTTGAGAACAAACATACCCCCTTTTCATAAATGCACTAGTCTGAAAACCATTTTGTGAAGGTTGGATTGGTTACAAAATTAACATAATATTAAATGATAGCAAACTTCATGAATGATGCTACTTTTTGCTTCGTGAAATTTGGTCAAATATGAATTTTATTACGAAAAAATCAATTTCCCCATGTTAAATCCTCATAGAAGTACACCTCTTCTACCTCTTTTCCCCCAATGTTAAATGTACATACCCACGCAGTAGGCACAGCATGTTATTTATGTCAGAGACATCATCTGAGACATTTTCTAGCAAATAAACATTCATTCACCATTACCCCACCTATGGATTGTCACTATTATACATTTTATATCAGAAGTAAATTTCCACACTGATATCAGGGGCGATAACCGTGGTTCCTTAAAATATTAACGGTCATTACTATTTATTCTCTGTATTTATTTTTCGATGTGCAATGATCATACCTTACAGTCTGTCGTACATATTATTTTTTCAGGTGACGCATTTAATTAGTATAAATAATTAACAAATGTCATGCCTCATTTGCATATGAAAATAGCCTGATACAACTGCGCGTCACTATCAGTAAATTAATATTACTAAATGATTATATCTGTATAACGGGCACTGGTAATTTTTAGAACTTGTGGTATAGTGACACAATTATACACTTATTTAAATTATATAAAGAACAGTTTGTGCCTACTAAGTAGGCATGTTCCTTTAAAATCCCATAGACAAATCAATTTTCATAATAATGCAGTTACTGATAGTATAGTACTGGATGTATTAAGGTATTCATCCGACATCTATGACTGCTATCCTCCAACTGAGTTTCTGTGAGTCCACGTGGTTATGACTGTTGGAATATGGGCCCATTTTTCCACTCACAGCCTAATGTACACGCATACCAAGTGTGTATATAAGGAATCAAATGATATCTAGCTGGCACCGGGTATGGAAGGTGTTCGAGCCAATTCCCACCCTTAAATATGAGCCGAATGAATGAATCTAGCTGGCAAATACAACGATAATTAGAGAGTATGTTTGGTTTTCTCCAAGTGTGTTTCATTGGAAATTGTCCTCAACTTACCCACACATGGGCGATTGCAATCGCTGTCTTCACTTTGAGCGCGTTCGTATCCGCTTACGCACACACAGGCGCCTATATCGTAGTCGCATTCCTGGTGAGTATACATTGCATCCAGCGGGTCGTCACATTCTCCGCACACCTCATCTGAATCTATGGTAATAAATGGAAATTAACTCTTTGAATGCTAGCGGTGAAAATAACATCTAACAAATTATGAGTATGTTTCTTATTTCTCTTTGTAAGTATGTCTTGGAATTTCATTAGAATTGGGTCCTCTGGACGCAATTCTAATGCAATTCCATAACATATTCATGATATTTATAGGGAGAAATAAAAGAAAATACAATGAATTGTCGTCTGCTATTTTTGAACTATTTATATCCCACAATTTTCCCAGCATGCACAGAGTTAAACATACTTAGTTGACTTAAACCTGGATTCCCATATCCAAGGTTGTAATACAGGAAGACATATGCTTTCTTCAATTCTTTACGAATGACATTTCTAGACAAAATAAACATTTGTTTACGAATATTTACAATGTCCTTAAATTCATAATGGAATCGCCCATTCAACGTATTGCGTTTATATGCCAGTACATTACATTAGCCTGACGTCGCGCGATGTTGTTGATTTGTTAAAGTTCGCAACGTCGCTGTTCCAGGAATTGTGACAAACTGATGTAAAACAATGTTATTGTTAATTTTAACGCCATATTTGGTTATTTACAGTTTTGAAACTATCAGAAAATGCAGTGTAAATATAAGAAATAAAACCATGGGCTGTTGTTTTTACTGAGGTGACAATACATTTGGTCTGTTTAAAGTTTGAGAGGAGTTCTTCGGACTCCACGCACTTTAAACAGATAAACAGTATGTTTAACCCCAGTGAACGCAACAGCCTATGGTTTTACTACTTAATTATCGGACATGATATCTTTTCGATAAAACGTGAATTGCCCTGTTGAAATCAGGGGTGAAAACCGTGTTTCTGTTTATGTGTGATTTGCAATGCTCATAATTTATAGTACGTCGATAATTTTATAAATAATTTAAAAATGTTCTGCCTCATTTGATGGAACCTGCATCTCTGTCAGTAAATTAAAGATTACTAAATGAAAATATCTGTATAACGGGCACTTGCATTTTTCTTAACAAGAATGCCGAAGAAGGTCACAATATACACCCGTCGAGGCATGACCAGTCAACATAAGGAGATGTCTCACTGAAAACCAATGGTGTTCTTCATCTTGATGTAATAAACATGTAATACACATTTATCCCGTCAACACTGTGCGTATGTGCCGTGAAACACGGTGCCGTGAAACATTTTTGATATCCTGTCAATACGACATAATCACTGCGTATGAATATGTGCGGTTGCTGGGGTTATATTTTTTTAATTTTAAAGCCATTTGTATGTGTTGACGGGATAAATAGAATAGTGTGTTAGTGCCGTGAATGGGAAAAATATCTGGCGCGGCACGGAAACGTGATGTGCTCGGCAGAGCCTCCCCAATCCCGTTTCCTAAGCATTGCCAGATATTTGTTCTCAATCACGGCACTAACCTACTATTCTCTATGTATACCACATTTTGTGGGTACAGAGTGCGAAAATTAAAAATGGCCGCCAAGGGGATATACATGTAAGTCATCGGAATGTTTTTAATATAATCAATAAGTTTCTTTGTCTTTCCGTGATAAACATGTATACTGAATTTGATTACGACCAGTCAAGTTGACTTACTGCGTGGACAAGGATATAAAGTCCGAAAATTAAAATAAATTGACCAAATTAACTGCAAAACCTTCGTTTCATGAATGTAGGACATTTACTTTTCGGTGTGAACAGGTTCATAAATGTAAATGCTTGAATTTAACGACAGCACTGGCTCGATGACCTTGCATGTCTTCTCCCAAGAAAGGGAGAAAGGAAGGAGGTGGATATAGAGGAAACCGGCCTCAGGTGGTGGGGGGGGGGGTGACTAGATCTTATAATAATACAACATATCTCAGAAATACTGACGCCCTGAAAATGAACCCTGAATCGAGACCGGGTCGTCAACGTGGCAGTGCGACGGTGTTACCCCTCGGCCATGGTCTGCTCTCGAACGTTCGAAATGTGAAATTTATTTACGCGCCGAATATGTGTAAGTGTGATAACAATACAGTAATAATTAAAGAATTGTTAGTATACTGCTCATTATAGTGTGTGTCCATTATATGCGGCCGTGACTGGAAACATTGTGCTTATGTGATATGGAATGACGAATAGTGCGGATCCACAGATTGTTATGCAGCTACGCTGGTGTCATTATTTTTCCAGTCACATACACATATATTGAGAATAGTAGGTGAGTGCCGTGAATGGGAACAACTATTTGTCAAGGCTTAGGAAACGGGATGGGCGAGGCTATGCCGAGCACATCCCGATTCCGTGCCGCGCCAGATACTTTTCCCATTCACGGCACTAACCAACTATAATATTTATCCCTCAAATAGCTGTAAAACGCAAAAAAAAAAAACTCAGCCACACCCTCAAAATCGAAGAATCGACTATGAAAACCGCACATATTCATACGCAGTGGTTAGGTCGTATTGACAGGATATCAAAAATGTTTCACAGCACCGTGTTTCACGGCACATACGCACTGTGTTGACGGGATAAAATAAAACCAAGTACGTTGCACGGATAGAGACTAACAAATGAAGCGCAATGACAATGTAAACGTAGTGCGTTGCCTGCATAAACTGTCCGTTAACATATAAATCACCGGAACTCATATTGGGTATGTTTTAAGTTGTTGTTTAGTTGCAAGTCGCACCCAATTTGGTATGTTTTAAACATGTTGTGTCGTCGATGTACGCAAATGTTGTGTCTTGTAAAGAAGTCATGTACATTTAATGTGAAAAACTAATGGTATATTTTATGGTGCTGTTTACTTGTGACACGCAACGTATTTGATATGTTTACATGTGTTGTGTAGATGGTGTTCGAAAGCACTTTGTATATTTTATGTACAAAACATGTGATATGTTTAATGATTTACTGCATTATGAACAACAGTTGATCTGTATAAAGTGCATGGAGTCCTAAAAACTGTCAATGGTGTTATTACTTATATTTACACTGTATTTTTTGATAGTTTCAGATTGTCAATACGGCGTGAAAAATAGGAATCTTATTGTTTACGTCGTTGTGTCGCAATTCATGGAATAGTGACGTTGCCGGTCAATAGCGTGACGTTATTGACAACGACGATGAAGGTCACGTAATATAATGTATGTTTTAAACATTCCGAATAGTTTGCGTATCACAATTACATTCCGTATGTGTTCCTGGTTCCACAAACGAGCGATTGCCTATCATGTACACAACGTTTCGATATCGTTTTACAATCATAAAACGATGTTTTCGTTGGTTTAAACGAGTAACATTTAAACATAATTTTACTAATTAAAAGCAACGAACACAATGTCAAACCGATTAGTTGACAAAAACGATAGGTGTGTAAATACTTGAAAGCCGTAACTTGAACGTATCGTCAAAAAGTACAACCAAAAATCAACGACAATTTGATATATGAATATCGTTGTACAAAACGTTCGTTTTCACTTCGTTTTCCATTCACTTTCGTTTGTTTCCTTTGGGAACAGGCATCACATCATCGCTGTAAAAACCAACCGGATGACTGTAGGGTCCACATACAACTCGTCTAGGAAACTATAATTGGCTGAATTCATAGTTACCAACAATATGCTATTTTTAAATTGTATATTCTGATATTTGCATACTACATATATACGATGGTATTTACGACCAGCTTAAGCTGGCTGACCACAACTTGCCACAAACATGCATTAACAAGCATTTCATCAGAAGCAAGTGTAACCAATCTGTAGGACATTGCAAATCCAAGTCTGTATGTTCACTTGTATTGAAACATATTATAGAGTGACAAGTAGTAATTTGAATGTAAATGGAATCGTGGTATTGAAAAAGTAAGCACTTTTTACCCTGACCAATCAGAGGCCGCGATTAGCGGTTAAAGGTGAAAACAAACTGGCTCTTCATGTATATTAGGGTCGGGTGCATACTTTCAGCATTCGACATGGCTTTTTGTTATTAATTCGTTTCCTCGATATAACAATTAGTTCCCACGAAATGACAATTCGTTGCCTCAATATAACAATTCATTCCCCCGAATTAACAATTCGCTTCCACTGTATAATAATTCGTTCACACGATTTAACAATTCGTTCCCGTGGGAAAGAATTGTTATTTCGTGGGAACGAATTGTTCAATTGAGGGAACGAATTGCTAATTCGTGTGAACGAACTGTTAATTTGTGTTAACTAATTGTTATTTCGTGGCAACGAATTAATAAAAAATAATTACATTTGGAGCCCAGTGAGGGACCGTGACTGACATATATACTCCGAGACTGTCCTACAGATAATCACTTATCCCAATAAATATGTAATTCGAGGACGAATTTCATATTTTTCTCTTCCTTTCATATAAACAGCATTTATTCAACCACGTGTATTATGCTGGACATTGTCAAACCTTATAGTACTGCCTGATCGATATTGAGTCTCATACAGTGGGGTCAGCGTGTAAGTGCACACACGAACGAACACGACAGGTTGGTTCCAACCTGTCGTGTTCGTTCGTGTGTGCACTTACACGCTGACCACATTGTAGGTTTTAATATGCGTGACACTGTAATCATGGTAATGAACAACTTTTCGTATTTCCCGTCAATTTAGCTTCATTTAAATTTCTGCAAAACGAACTGAATGTGTCTGATAATAGCACCTGCCGCACGATCGCACCATCATATACCACATAATGATACTGTGTATTAAATCACCAGTTATAAATACTAAATTTAAAATAATTTCTGCATTAAATCTCATAACATTTCTAAAAGCTACTTGTATTTTCCACCGTGATCGTTTATATATATATATATACTAATATTTTATATTATAGTATGTCCATATTCATCTAAAGGTGTAATGCACAATACAAATAAAAATTAAACTGCAATACATTGAGTATTCTGTTCAATTATATAATGCATTTACCAAATGAATACATTCCTTTTCATTTCAATCTCTGATACAGCTATGACACACTAAATAATTTCAATATTCATCATACGCTGTGGTAAACATGGGGATATGTTGTTCATTAATTTCCATTATACCGGGAAGCGTGCATTTGGCAAATCATTTTCACATGTATCTTACCGGGACATTCATTCGTATTACAGTCCTCCGTTTCAGTCGCGTCTCCATAGCAGTCAAGGCCAGTGGGCGTTGGCAGAGGGTTGTCGCACGTACGGCTGCGGGAATGTGTGGCGCCTCCACACGTTACTGGGCAATAACTCCACGGGCCCCAATTCGACCACCCTCCATCTCCTATAAATTATACCAACGATATCATATGAATGTTGATTTATGAATGTTGATTTTAATTAAATGAGTAATTTCATAAGAACCGAGTCAATAAATTAGTCTAACGTTGCAACTTTAACTTTTGTTTATATTTCACGGAGATTGCCAACACGCGCAAGAGAACTTGTTTAAGAGAACTTGTTTTAATGTGTTCGCTGGTACGGAAGGTGACGCAGCAGTCGCACAGAACGTGAGAAGAAACCGGAATAATTTGAATAAACAACAACCATCGATCTGACAATTACCAGTAGCCTATTTCATCAAAATTGCAAAGTATACTTTTCTAGCAAAGTATGCTTTGAGGGAGTAATCATTTATTTTTCCTGAAATGCATTATGTCATATAGAACTACATGTAACGACTGTATATATTTGATGATTAAAAGTATGCAGAATTATTATACTGAATTTATTGCATTATCACAGCCAAATTGGTTGTGATAATGTAATAAATTCAGTATAATAAAAATTAATAATTTTATCCTTAAATTGAAAATTTCTCCCTCAAAGTATACTACATGTATGCTGGATAAGTATACTTTGCAATGTTGGTCAAATAGGCTACAGATCGTATAGTATGGCAATAGGCGCGCAGTTGGTGCTATGAAAGACACATTGCCAACAGGACAACATATCATGACATATTTTATTAATAATCGACAATTATATATTATTAACCATGTTGTCGCACTGAATTAAGACTGCATGCATGTATTTTAGAATGCTTGCAGCAATGTTTACTTTTTACTAGTTTAGTATCTAGCCTAATGGTTAACTTATATATACAAATATAATTTGATAAGCTATAGAGACACATATATGGTTATATGCTATTTTGACACATTTATTTATCTACTGTCTGTTCCACGTTTTGCTGCCGACGAACTTTTGGCTGTTAAGCACATTAAATCTAAAAAATATTTAAAAGTAAGTAAGTAAGAAAAAAATCACCCACCCTAAAAAAAATGATTAGATGAAATTCTATCAAATATTGATTTGATTGCGAAAAAACGATTTTCCTATGGGAATTTAACATGGCGCTAAAAGTAGATTTATTTTAAATATTTTTTTTATTTGTGGACCGATTTTCAAAATCTAATTTTTATTTTCTTATCACGCCAGGGAGTCAATTTCCAAAAAAAAAATTTTTTTCTTCCTACCACGATCAAACAACGAAACGATTTGGAAATTGACTCCCCATGCTAAATGAATTTTTGTTATTGATAAAAAAGTACTTACTTTTAAATACTTTTAGGATTGAATGTGTCTAATAGCCAAATGTTCGTCGGCAGCAAAACGTGAATCAGACAGTAGTTTATCTTCAGTTAACTTTATATCTTTCACAGAGTAGTATAGAGTGGAATTTATTAAACACGATGTCCATATTCAATTTGGTTATCATTGATTGCAATGTAATTTAACTCTTCTGATATACGACGGGTGTCTCAATTTCAATTTCAATTTCCATATCCATTTTGGAAAATCAATTGGATAGAACATGACCCATATTGTTCATTTCATCCATTCAAAGCATCCTCCATTCTTAGAAACCCTTTGATTTCCGTCGAGCAATCGACTTATGGAAAAGGTCACGGTAGGATGTTTCTATAAAAGCTGTCAGTCACCGATTCATCACAAACGGAGAGCTGGACGGTTACAATATATGCGATCAGAGGTATATGTCATAAACATGGAAATCCATACGGACACAAATCGCATTATGCTAAATCTTGTGAATGTGTGGATGTGGAAGCACATTAAATGACATCCTTAGACTTCGGAAATTCCTTTTCAATAACAGAAGTGTGTGTTAAAGCGGTGTCATGTGCTATTTTCAGTACTATGTCGCGGTTGAATGTTCTTGTCACAGAAGTAGGCTTTGACACTGAAATCGCAACATCCATACCTTTATCGAATAATGAAAATGACATGCTACGCCTTTTTACTCTTCTTATTGTGTTTGCAGTATTTGATATGCGTAGTGTATATTTTGTTCCCAATCTTACATGCTGCCAATTCAACCTTATTTCATTACCAGTAATGTAGATATTTATCTAAAATTCATCAACTTTCTCCGAAGCCGATGAACCGCTGATGTTGAAACCACAACTTCTGTACCTATATTAGTACGGTCTCAAAATGTATGACACTAGTTGGGCACAGTATATATGTTCGGTAGACATTTCACGTATTCAGCGAACATTGATATCAGTAGCCGATTTCATCAAAATTGGAAAGTATACTTATCTAGCAAAGTATACTTTGAGGGAGTAATCATTTATTTTCCACGAAATGCATTATTTCATATAGAACTAACCTATTAATGTTCATGGCACTAACCTAATATTCAATTTATCCCGTCAAAACTTTAAAAGGCAATACAAATAACTTAATCTAGTCAAGTTATCCTTCAAACGCGAGATAACTTAGAACCGAATTCCATTAAACACTCCTTTAGTTTATACATTATTTCAGATTGAATACATGTATACGTCGACATTCATGGACAGATTTTGTGAATAAGGATTGGAAAAAAAGCTCAATGTGAGCTTATGTGTTTTCTAATCCTTATTCACGTATGCATGTACCTTTAATAAATGTAATATTCAATCATCATTATATTTATATTTGATTTTATTTAATACAAAAGCATATCACCATGTGTTGCATCAGTTTTGATTACCAACACTCTTTTGTGCAGAAATGTATTATGTATGTTTATTAAATGAACAAATACCGATGGTTAGGGAGAAATCGATACAACTGCATTATGTTGGATAAATCCACGTTTACATACCGATACATGGTGGTAGTCCACAGCCCTCTGTTTCCATATCATTTCCGGAACAGTCGAGGCCGCCATTAGATGGTGCGGGATTTGTACACGTACGGGACCTTGAATGGCTGGCAGGTCCACATGTTACTCCACAGTCAGTCCAACCGCTCCAATTTGACCACTGACCGTCTACAAAATGGTAGGTCATTACTCGAACTGAAACTCCACTCGTCGACATATTATACAAATGTGGTATTTTCAGCTGTTTTGAATAACAGATGTAAATCACACCAGGAATGTCATTATAGACCCAGTCGATACCGTATATCGGTGTACGCATCATGTTGCGGTACTGTGTTAGGTAAGGAGTGTCTGAGTTCATCTGCTCGATAGATTGCTCAGGTGTGTGTATAACAATGGATAAGTTTGGTACCCGCTTATGACCAAAGACCCTGCAGAAACACACACATTACGTTATGGTACATGGCAGACAAATAGAGAATTATAGAATAGTAGGTTGGTACCATGAATATGGAAAATATCTGGCGAGGCTTAGGAAACCGAATGAACGAGGCTTGCCGAGCCCATCGTGTTTCCGTGCCGAGCCACATATTTCTCCATTCAGGGCACTAACCTACTATTCTATGTATCCCGACAAAACTGTCAAACGGCAATAACATCAACTTACTTTAGCCTTCAAAAGCGAGATAACGTAGAACCGAATTGCATCAAACACTCCTTTTGGGCTCATCAAATACTTCGATAAATTATGGCTGTAATGTCCCTCAATCAACAGCTATGACATTAAATGTATCAATAATTGTTTTAGCATTTACTAGGTACTTTATTCATCGAAAGGTTTGCAAAATAATCTTATAACTTTGGAAATAGTTTTTTCTATTAGTTTAATCGTTCAATAATCATTGAAACAAATAAACAAGATGGCGGCTTTACTGTCTAATCAGATTAATAATGGCGACAAGCTCAATCAATGCATCCTGAATTAAAATATGTGTACCGCATTGTACTTCAGTCTGGTTCAGCAGATCATCAGATGAGAGTTACTGTCTGTACTCTGCTTATATTTTGTCACACACTCTATGAAATTAAAGCTTCTTTTCAGCAAAAGGTAGTCTTAAAGTTCACTAGATCCATCCATTTTCATTCGGAGCTGGTACTACAACGATTACGATATGTGCATAATAATAATCAACGCGACAAAAATGAATGTGTTTATTTCCATGCCTGACTGGAATCAACACTGGGAGCAGCCATTTTTAATTTAAATGACGTACTGGATTTTTCTTTGTTACTAAATGTTTTATTTCCACTTTTCAATATATCATGTACATCGTATTGCACTTGAACATAATGATATATAATTATACTACACACGTTACATACAAAATGTATTAGAAAGTAGTGCTTAGAAGAGCGTAAAGTAAGGGAAGATAATGCAGAGAAAAAAGAAGGAAAGAAAAGTTTCAATTTGTGTTCATAGCAGATATACATGTTTAGTTGAATATTTGTACATATGTATCATGTGCTTGATTGTCTTGCAGTGCTAAAAATGTGTTGGACATTAAACCTACCCCTTCATTGATAATTTTTTATAGTTTTTTGTAGCTATTTCCAGTTCTATCTGGATTCTGCTCTTTATGTACTGTATGAATGATTCGAAAGTTATATCGCGTTTATCATATTTACATTTGAAAATGAAGAATTGTCCTAGAATAATGATGAAATTAAATGTTTGTGCCAAAAGTGCATAATCATTTATTCTTACAGAAATATTTTGAAAGTTCACTATACATGTTATATCCTTATCATTTAGGTAAGTTCTTAGCTGAGACCAAAACTGTTGCGCATGCGTACATTCCAAGATTAAAATGTTTTATACTTTCAACATACATAGAACAAAAATCACATAGGTAACTACTTACTATATGACAGCGATACAGTAGTTTATTTACCCCCATAATTCACATCAGGTATTTGTATTAGAAGTTGCGTAATGTGGAATCTATAGTGCAATTGATACTTAATGTGTACATTTGTTTCCAACATAAAGCCTCTTCTGAAAACTCGTTTGTCCATTTTGGTAGTAGATGTATTGACTTAATTATATTAATGCTGTCAGTCATTTCTGAATGACGCACGAAATGGGGCAGAAAGCAAATACAATTGGAAATATGGTCTTAATTGAAATTGCTTTGGCATCCAGAAGATGGCATCCAGTTATTATTAACAATTTAATTTTAAATGTAACACTTTTAATTTGCCTGATTTAACCCGCGCATTGTGAACTGTAACATTTCCATCAGTCAGTAAGTATGCTGTCAAAAGTAGTCACCAAGTTGACAACGATTGACGCGTATGAATTGCAATGCGGTTGTACAATACAAGAACCAATATTCATTCATATTCATTCCTTTTCATGTACAGTGTAACCTCTCTAAACCGGACGCCGATAACACTTTTGTTTGTCTAATTTGATCGGATTCGCTGACATGTATCTCTGATGTTAATGCGTGTTCATAATTGCAAATCACACACACATTGTCTTGGAGCGCTCATATGCCAGAATTGCAGTGGAACCTGTCTAAACCGGACACCCTGGGAGTTTCCCAGGGTGTCCGGTTTAGAGAGGTTCCACTGTATAACAGCCGCCTCATTGATGGGATAAAATTAACAACTACGTCACCAAATAACAATATCAGAATAGACAAAGTAGACCGAAGCGTCAAATAAATTAAAATGTGGAAATTCAAGACCGCAGCGTGTAATTTCCATTTACCGGGGCATGGACCCATGTCTTTGGCCTCCGATTCTGAATCATCGCCGGTACAGGGCGCGCCCCCGTGAGACGGCTTGGGATCTGTACAGGTCCGGCTCCTACCCCGTGTCGCTGCCCCACAGGTAGCCGTCCATGACGACCAGGTAGACCATGTGCTCCAACCACCATCCACTATGTGTAGATATAGCTGATTATACACCGAACATGAACATTTGTTTCCAAAATAAACCTTCTTCTGAAAACTCATTTGTCCATTTTGGTAGTAGATTTATTGACGTAATCATAATAATGCAGTCAGTCATTTCTGAATGACATACGAACTGGCGCAGAGAGCAAATACAATTGGAAATATGGTTTTAATGGAAATTTATTTGGAATCCCGAAAATGGCATGCAATTAATGTTACAAAAATAAATTTAAATGTAGCTCATTTAATTTCCAAGATTTAACCCGCGCATTGTGAACTGAAACATCTTCCAATGGAAATGATTATAAAGTTCTGTCAAAACATGTTTTTATTGATAAAGAAGGCAAAAGCAAAAGCAGTCGACACGTTTCGTGCTCAGCAATCTAAGGGTTAGATATAGAGGAAATCATCCATTTGGGAGATAAAATAGCGGCTGTTACAGAGAGGGTGTTGTTGTAGAGATGTTGCCGTTCGTGGAGGTTCGACTGTATATCGATACTGTATCATCGTATAATACCATATATTGGTTTACATTCTACAGACATACTATACGAATATTACACATATATACGATGTCACACCTATGTTTGATGTTTGTACTGGCATGGTATTACTATCCCGTACGCCTACACGAATTGGGTATACATTTAATATCTCAACGGGCTACAGATAATTAAATATACTGCATGTACAGTCAAGGGACATAATTTGTCACCACCCTGTTACCAACCTGTCTAAATTGGGTTACCCTGTCAGTGCAAATACGCTGTGAGCTATTTATAGACATGCAACAGGAAGTATGAATTTACATATTAATACTTTTACATCATAATTAACTGATCACATGACATAACAAATTGAAACTGTGCACTTCCCGCAACAATGGGTAACACCGTGTTTCATCAATAACTTCCAAACAAAAGGAATTGAGTAGTGAAGTTAGAAAAGTAATCATAACTTCTTACGAGTCAGCCAACATCAGTCAGAATTGGCAAGATTATTTAATATACCACGGTCCACCATTAAGATCATGATAAAAAAATGTCAATAATTTGGAACTGTGAAAATAGACCAGGAAGACGCAGGAAGAAATTGTTTACAGACAGGGATAGCAATCAACATTATCGTGTTATGAAACAGAACAGAAGGAGATCACTGCAGGATATTACCAGCATAATTAATGAGGGTAAGGACCATACTTTCTGTACTAAAACTCTGCAGATAAAAATCCATGATCTGGGGTATAAGCGCCGTGTTCCCAAGAAACGGGTAGTGGTGAGGCATGCCAACAAGAAAAAGAAGATTAAGTGGGCTAAAGAAAATGGACAGTTGATGAACACTGGTATAAATGGATAATTAGTGATGAAAGTCACATTGTAATTGGTGGAAATAACCGTGTGGCTTATCTGGAGAAAGGGCTCGGAAGTCAACAACCCCAGCTTGTGTGCGAACCACCAGGGGGGCGAGTTAGTTTGATGGTGTGGGGATGTAATTGTTATGAAGGTGTTGGAAGATTGACACATGTAGAAAGCAGCATAAATGCTACTAAATATATTGAAATACTTGACGATAATTTGTGGCCAGTTGTTGCACGCTATTTCCATGGCAACGACTATATATTTATGGATGACAATGCCCCTGCCCGCAGGGCCTGTTCAGTGAAAGAACATATATAAACAAACAACATAAATAACACAACGTGGCCAGCACAGTCCCCAGACATAAAGCCTGTAGAAAATATTTGGCTCAAACTAGAAAGAGACATACAACCTTCTGTTGTCGTAATTTCTGTGTCGATTTATTAAACTTAATTATTACGCTTTTATGTACGTACATTATGTGAATATATGCCAACTAATAAAATTTTTATTATAGACGTACATCATTACATTTTGGCTGTGATAACGTGAAAAATTCAGTATAATAAGTATGCATACTTTCAATCATCAAATATATGCAGTGGTTAGTTCTATATGAAATAATGCATTTTGGGAAAAATAAATGATTACTCCCTCAAAGTACACTTTGCTAGATAAGTATATTTTGCAATTTTGATGAAATAGGCTACTGAAACAAATCCAGACTGTACATGCGGACGAAACATGTTCTAATTAATACTTAATACATACCATCGTGTTTCCCTTTTCCTTTTCCTTTGCCTACAAATATAATATATTAGATGAATAAATAACCCTTCAGCTTTTCTTTCGAATTTCGTTGATCACAACCTACACTAATTACTGAAGTATAATTTCTCATATCATGCTAAATTGTCCATGCCATGCAGCAGTTTCAACCCTATAATTTTAGTATTAACGTTGTAGTGCTGAAATACACATTTAAAGAAATGTGATCGAAAATCGAAAATTAAAATGTGTAAAATTTAATAAGTAAACTGTCATGTTAAGTTTCTGACCACTGGAACTTTCCATTATAGAAACTTGAATATCTAGTTGATATTATTTTGTCTTGCATTTCAGCCAGTAGCTTACAGAAATATAACGATGAAGTACACCACTTGG
Organism: Conchocele bisecta; assembly: GCA_029237695.1. Lineage (NCBI taxonomy): Eukaryota > Metazoa > Mollusca > Bivalvia > Lucinida > Thyasiridae > Conchocele > Conchocele bisecta. The sequence continues at coordinate 13,924,496 of CM055275.1, read as the reverse complement.
CAGCAGTAATTAAATGTAACTCTCGTCTTTACCATATATGGGGAAATGACGTCAGTAACGTCACAATTACGGGTTTCTTTAAACCAATCAAATACGTTCTCAGACACACCCTCTGAATCGAGAGACAGTCTTCGTTACAACGACCCGAATCCAGAAATTAATTCGCAAACCTCTTGGCCATATTTTACGCTTGATTTGCTTTGTGTTGTATGACAAATCATATGTGAAATGTAAGAACATGTTTATTTAACCATGTTAATCGTGATTGGGTCCTACGGCTAAACAAACTCGTTTCGCTACGCTCGCTCGTTTATTTAGCGGAAGAACCCAATCACTCGTGCATTATTTCACGACAATCAGTTCACCTGGTCAAATAAACGGTATGTATCACGGTGAACACAATAGTATAATTTCATAAATGTGATATAATGCATGTGTAATAACAAGGGCATCGTTATTACTAAGCTAATCCCCTCGCTGGCAGCCTTGAGAATAACAAAGTTTAATATGTTTGCCTTACAAACAAGGTGAACATAAGTATTTGTTTATACTGACCTTGACCTTGGGCTGTCGGACGTGGGTTATATGCAAAACAGAACACCATCCCTAGACATATTATGGCCAAATATTATCAACATCGGTGAAGCGGTTCAAAAGTTATTGAAACATAAAAGGTGTTACTAACGTAGATGTATGCACGTACGCACGTACATGGACTAACGCTATATTTCTGCAAAAATCAAAATCTAAAATGGTCGGATGCCACTTAGCGTTCAGTAGAAACTAATTCATTGACAAAGGGCTGGTGCCCCAACGTCGGAAAAGTTGGTTCCTGGTTTTTGCAGAAGTGTTGAACTTTGTTATTGTATTAAATGGGTTACACCAGGTCATAACAAGGTTTCTATATGATACATACTGTTTATAGTCATGCATCGATATGACGTCAGAACTCCAGATAGGCTATTTCATCAACATTGCAAAGTATACTTTAGTAGCAAAGTATACATTGAGGGAGAAATTTTCAATTTTATGACAAATTTATTAATTTTTATTATACTGAATTTATTACATTATCACAGCCAATTTGGCTGTGATAATGTAATACATTTAGTATAATAATTCGGCATACTTTTAATCATGAAATATATGCATTTGTTAGTTCTATATGAAATAATGCATTTCATGAAAAATAAATGATTACTCCCTCAAAGTATACTTTGCTAGTAAAGTATACTTTGCAATGTTGATGAAATAGGCTACAGAGCTCCAGATAGGTTCTGTATATTATTATACCCCCAGATGTCAAATTCAATGCATAGTTTGCGTTTACAAATGTATTATTGATCATCTTCCTTATTAAAGGTACATGCCCACTCAGTAGGCACAAATGCCAGGTTATACTATTAAATGCCCACGTGCCCGGTTATAATATAGGGAGGCATATTGTTTTCGTCCATACATTAGATATAACATTGTTCGGGCAGAATGAACAGTCATGAACCTTTTTCGGACGATATAATTGACATTTTTATACTTCGTGTATCACACATGAATTTTCACTATGATATCAGGGGCGATAACCGTGTTTCCTTAAAATGTTAACTGACATTACTATTTATTATCTGTAATTACTTTTTGATGTGCAATGATCATACTGTATATTAATCTGTTGAAAATATTATTTGTTCAGGTGATTCGTTTAATTAGTATAAATAATTAAAAAATACCATGCCTCATTTGCATATGAAAATAGCCTGATACCACCGCGCGTCACTATCAGTAAAATAAATATTATTAAATGATTATATCTGTATAACGGACACTCGTAATTTTTAGAACTGGTGGAATAGTGACACAATTATACACTTATTTAATTCCTGTAAAAAACACTTTGTGCGTACTGCGTGGGCATGTACCTTTAAAGGTACATGCCCACTCAGTAGGCACAAATGCCAGGTTATACTACAGGGAGACAGATTGTTTTGTATATTCTGTAGATATGAACTTTTCTGGCAAAGAAACATTCACTCACCATTATCCCACGTACTGATTGGCATTATTATATATTTTATATCAGACGAAAATTACCACACTGATATCAGGGACGATAATCGCGTTTCCTTAAAATGTTAACGAACATTCATATTAATTATCTGTATTTATTTAATTGCTGATGTGCAATGATCATACTTTATAATGTATCGAAAATATTATTTTTTTCAGGTGACGCATTTAATTAGTATAAATAATTAAAAAAATGTAATGCCACATTTACATATGAAAATAGCCAGATACCATAGCGAGTCACTATCAGTCAAATAAATATTACTACATTATTACATCTGTATAGCGGGCACTTGTAATTTTTCGAACTAGTGGAATAGTGACACAATTATGTTATTTAATTCCTATAGAGAATTGTTTGTAGTTACTGAGTGGGCATGTACCTTTAAAGCAAATTTTAGAAATTAAAGCAAATCTAAACATTCATTTATTTCATCTGCAAAAAGCAAACAAAGTAAATTTTCAACTTTATTACAGTATTTTCACTACTCAATTTGAAGAAAGCAAATCATATTTTCATATTGCTGTGAGTATTTTGTACTCCCAATGTTGGTAATCAATGCGTACTATGCTAAAATAAGTGCATCTGCTGATATGCTTGAAAATCTTTAATAACTTTACGTTCAAGTTGCTGTTTGAATGTTCCATATTCGCAATTTCTTCACTTAGCTAATTTACAGTTGCTCAATTAGGTACCGAAGTCCCATTTTTACTTCCGACTTTGTCCTGGAAAACCGCCATTGTGATTGCTAATATGAATATATACCAAAACTATATGTATAAGTTATGCATAATATATTTAAAAAACAAATAGTAACCAACAATAAAGTCCTACTGCAATATATTGGCCAAAATAAGGAATGTCGTACACAATGTGCGTGCTTTTGTCGGATATTGTCTTGGACAATCAATTATAATATTTATATTAAAGTATTGTCACCGTTACTGCCTTTTCATCTCCGGACATTATAAACGACAATAATATATAAATCAAAATATGAAGGATATATTGTATAATTAATGTACTCGTACAAGACATGAAACAAACTTGGATTCCACTACGAAATTATATGTTAATTCCTATTTCCCAACCGGGTTCATTGCCAGAAAGATAAACTAAGTTACCATGGATCATCATTTTGTAGCTTAATTTTCCTACTAAATTACACTTTCCTCTACTACCTTTGTCAATTGTACGATTGTTTCAGAACGAAAGTACTAAATAACAAAGAATAAATAATACTAACCCTTGCTACCTTTGTCACCTGAAAAGAATGAGGAAGAAACAATTAACGTATATATATACACAGAAAGAAAGTAATAACTCTAAGTTACAGGTTTCATGATCAATACAATATATATATGTCATGGTATATACAATGAAATTTTTTAGTGTGGTGTTTTCTAATTATTCACAGATGCATGTATGCATTTGGAAATATGAGTTATATCACTTGGTACTGTTGTATGATCATGTCAGGTAACGTAGCGTAGCGCCAGTCGCTGACAAACTGGAAAAGCAGTCAAACCTGTTAGCCGGAATAAATGACATAATGTCTACATAAGGTTATGGCATGCATATATTAAAAACAAGTGTATTTATATATATATATGTATATAATAACAAAAAAAAGGTGCACGTTCAAGAAATGTATATGCTTGAAAGTCCGATTACACTACGCAATTATATTTTAATTCCTGTTTCACAAACGGGACACTGCCTTTCGGAATGAGAGTCCTAAATGAAAAACAATAACTAATAAGGAAGGAACAACTATTAGCGTTTATATATATATATATAAATTTAGTATGTAATTAACAGCTTAACAAGTGACTATACAAATATGCAAAATGTCAACACATAATACTAGTCATACACAAGGAGATGTACGTAGATGTTTCTCAATCTTACAATAATTATACCAGAAGAATATATGTATCTCATATATGTAATGCGAAATTATTATGTCCACACTGTGCATATTTTATACTAGATTTACTATGTTTGCAAATTACATATTTGCTTCCACTATATAATTGTAAACACGATATGTGTAATAAAAATTCGTAATTGCAGACATATAAATGCATATTATTGCCATGGGGTGTATCCAGTTGTGTATTCTAGGCATCTTCCAGAAATATACATCTAGTCAATAGTTTTTATATTTTATTTGTTTCCCCATTACTGCATATAAGCACATGCTACATGTATGATAAATATTTAACACCAGTAACTATGTGTGATTAGTTGTGTATTTTAATGGAGAGTTAGTCATAAAAACTTAGAAAACTACAATAATATCTGAAAAAAATATGAAGTATATATTGTATAATTATTATACTCGTACATTACATTAAACGAATTACGATTCCACTACCCAATTATATATTAATTCCTCAACCGAGTTCATGGCCAGAAAGATACAACTATTTACCATGGTTCATTATTTTCTAGCTTAATTGTTCTACTAAATTACACTTTCCTATAAATAACAAAGAATAAATAATACTAACCCTTGCCACCTTTGTTACCTGAAAAGAGTGAGGAAGAAACAATTAACGTATATACATATATATTTATATTGAAATTATAGAATGTCTAATTGCAAGTATAATATATACACAAAGTTACAACTCTAAGTTGCAGGTTTCATGGTATATACAATGAGATTGTTTAGTGTGGTGTTTTCTAATTGACAACTATAATTATTCACAGATACATGTATGCATTTGAAAATATGAGTTATATCATTTGGTACAATTGTGTGATAATGGCAGGTAACGTTGTAGTGTAGTGCTAGTCGCTGACAATCTAGAAAAGCAGTCAAACCGGCGAGTCAGAATAAATGACATAATTTCTACATAAGGTTATGGCATTCATATATTAAAAATAATGTGTATTCATATATATATATATATATATGTATGTGTGTGTGCATAGAATGAAAACAGATGTGCACGTACAAAAAATGTATATGCCTGAACGAAAGTCCGATTCCACTACGCAATTAAATATTAATTCCTGTTTACCAACCGGGTCACTGCTTTTCAGAATGAGATAACTAAATTATACAGAATAACTAATACTAACCCTTGGTGCCTTTGTCACCTGAAAAGAATGAGGAAGAAACAACTAATATATACTTTTTATCTATATAAATGTAGTACATGTATGTAGTTAACTGCACATAATATCATGCATATACAATTAGATGTACGTAGTTGTTTCTCGACCTTACAATAATTATACCAGAAGAATATATGAATCTCATATATTTAATGCGAAATTGTTATGTCTGCACTGTGCTATTTTATAATAGATTTAATATGTTTGCAAATTACTTATTTACTTCCACTGTATAAATGGAAACACAATATGCGTAATAAAAATACATAATTGCAGACATATAAATACATATTATTGCCATGGGGTGTATCTAGCAGTGTATTTTAGTTATCTTCCCGAAATATACATCTGGTCAATAGTTTTTATATTTTATTCTTCTCCCTATTACTGCATAAATGCACATTGCTTCATGTATAATAAAGATGTGTGTAGGCAAATATAACAGCAGTAACGATATGTGTTTAGTTGTGTATTTGTGCAAACTACAATAATATCTGAAAAATATATGAAGTATATATTGTATAATTATTATACTTGTACATGACATTAAACAAATTCCGATTCCACTACGCAATAGTATGTTAATTCCTCAACCGAGTTCACTGCCAGAAAAATACAACTAGTTACAATGGTTCATCATGTTCTAGCTTAATTTTTCTACTAAAATACTCTTTCCTATAACTAATAAATAATAATTAATACTAACCCTTGCTACCTTTGTCACCTGAAAAGAATGAGGAAGAAAAAATTAGCGTATATGTATATATATTTCTATTAAAATTGTCGAATATCTGATTGTAAGTATAATATATACAGAAAGTAACAACTCTAAGTTACAGGTTTCATGATATATACATTATATATATTGCATGGTATATACAATGGGATTGTTTAGTGTGGTGTTTTCTATGTGACTACTATAATTATTCACAGATACATGTATGCATTTGAAAATAAGAGTTATATCACTTGGTATTATTGTGTGATAATGTCAGGTAACGTTGTAGCGTAGCGCCAGTCATTCACAATCTAGAAAAGCAGTCAAACCGGCTAGCCGAAATAAATGACATAATGTTTACATATGGTTATGTCATTCATATATTAAAAATAATGTGTATTCATATATGTATATATATGTGTGTGTGTGTGTATAGTATGAAAACAGATGTGCACGTACAAGAAATGTATATTCCTGAAAGAAAGTCCGATTCCACTACGCAATAATATTTTAATTCCTGTTTACCAACCGGGTCACTGCTTTTCAGAATGAGAGGACTAAATACTAAATAATAACTAATACTAACCCTTGCTGCCTTTGTCACCTGAAAAGAATGAAGGAGAAACAACTAGTATAGAGTTGTTATCTATATAAATGTACAATGTAAATAACTGCTTAATGAGTGACTTGAAAATATGCAAAATGTCAACACATAATACCATGCATATACAATTAGATGTACGTAGTTGTTTCTCGATCTTACAATAATTATACCAGAATATCCAACAGAGTATTTTAGTTATCTTCCATAAATGTACATCTTGTCAATAGTTTTTACATGTTATTCTTCTCCCCATTACAGCATATATGCACATGCTACATGTATAATAAAGATGTGTGTAGGCAAACATATCAGCAGTAACGAGACGTGTTTAATTGTGTATTTGAATGGAGATTTAGTATTAAAAACTTGATAAACTACAATAATATATAAAACATATGAAGTATATATTGTATAATTATTATACTCGTACATGACATGAAACAAATTCCGATTTCAATACGCAATTATATATTAATTCCTCAACCGAGTTGACTGCCAGGAAGATAAAACTAGTTGCCATGGTTCATCATTTTCTAGCTTAATCGTTCTACTAAATGACTCTTTCCTCTACTACCTTTGTCAATTGTACGATTGCTTCAGAATGTAAGTACTAAGTAACAAAGAATAAATAATACTAACCCTTGCTACCTTTGTCACCTGAAAAGAATGAGGAAGAAACAATTAGCGTTTGTATATACACACAGAAAGAAAGTAATAACTCTAAGTTACAGGTTTCATGATATATAAATTATCTATATTTCATGTTATATACAATGAGATTGTTTAGTGTGGTGTTTTCTATGTGACCACTGTAATTATTCACAGATACATGTATGCATTTGAAAATATGAGTTATATCACTTGGTAGTATTGTTTGATAATGTCAGGTAACGTTGTAGCGTAGCGCCAGTCGTACACAATCTAGAAAAACAGTCAAACCGGTGAGCCGGAATAAATGACATAATGTCTACATATGGTTATGGCATTCATATATTAAAATAATGTGTATTCATTATATATATATATATTATATATATATATATATATATATATATATATATATATATATATGTGTGTATAGTATGACAACAAGATTTGCACGTACAAGAAATGTATATGCCTGAAAGAAAGTCCGATTCCACTACACAAATATATTTTAATTCCTGTTTACCAACCGGGTCACGGCTTTTCAGAATGAGATAACTAAATAATGAAGAATAACTAATACTAACCCTTGTTGCCTTTGTCACCTGAAAAGAATGAGGAAGAAATTACTATTATAGAGTTGTTATATATATAAATGTAGTATGTAATTAACTGATTAATATGACTTGAAGATATGCAAAATGTCAACCCATAATACCATGCATATACAATTATATGTACGTAGTTGTTTCTCGACCTTACAATAATTATACCAGAATAATATACGTATCTCATATATTTAATGCAAAATTATTATGTGTGCACTGTGTTATTTTATAATATATTTAATATGTTTGCAAATAACTTATTTACTTCAACTGTATTATTGTAAACACGATATGCGTAATAAAAATACATAATTGCAGACATATATTTGTATAAATACATATTATTGCCATGGTGTGTATCCAACCGAGTATTTTAGTAGTCTTCCAGAAATATACATCTTGTCAATAGATTTTATATTTTATTCTTCTCCCCATTACTGCATATATGCACATGCTACATGTATAATAAAGATGTGTGTATGCAAAGAATTTGAATGGAGATTTAGTATTAAAAACTTGATAAACTACAATAATATATAAAACATATGAAGTATATATTGTATGATTATTATACTCGTACATGACATGAACCAAATTCCGATTTCAATACGGAATTATATGTTAATTCCTCAACCGAGTTGACTGCCAGAAAGATAAAACTCTTTGCCATGGTTCACCATTTTCTAGCTTATTTTTTCTACTAAATGACGCTTTCCTCTAATACCTTTGTCCATTGAACGATTGCTTATTGCTTCAGAATTTTTTTATTAAGTACTAAACAAATAACAAAGAATAAATAATACTAACCCTTGATACCTTTGTCACCTGAAAAGAATGAGGAATAAACAATTAGCGTATATATATACAGACAAAAATAAAGTAAAAACTCTAAGTTACAGGTTTCATGATATATTCATTATATATTTCATTTTATATACAATGAGATTTTATAGTGTGGTGTTTTCTATTTGACAACTATAATTATTCACAGATACATGTATGCATTTGAAAATATGTGTTATATCACTTGTTACTATTCTGTGATAATGTCAGGTAACGTTGTAGCGTAGCGCCAGTCGCTGATAATCTAGAAAAGCAGTCAAATCGGTTAGCCGAAATAAATGACAAAATCTCTACATACGGATATGGCATTCATATATTAAAAATATGTGTATAAATATACATATATGTATAGTATCAAAAAAGATCTAATTTGCGTGTTTTATCATAGTCCGTCATTTATTTTGCATACTATTCGGACCGTTACTACCTTTATACGTATATCATATATTTGATGTGAAAATACTATATCTGTACTGTGCATATTTTATCATACATTAATTATATATGCAAATTGCTTGCATAATCAAGATATGTGTAATGCAAACTCATAATGGCTGACATATAAAGACACATTATTATAATTAGATGCGTCTAGTTGTGTATTTTAACATTCTTCGGCGTCGTGAATCAATTCCTTACAAATTTATTATTTTCCTAAAATGTTTCATACTGATGTACTAAAGAATGTTAACCTTTACCGCCTTTGCTATCACCTGAAAATAACGAAGAAGAACAAGTATTAACGTATCATAAATATACTGTGCCAGATACTTATTTATTTACTTGCCACTGTAAATATATAATATGGAATTGCATACATGGATTTATGTCTCTAAATTATATTACATGCTTCTTTAATTAATGTACTCTCCACAAATGGAGGAAATAAAGCGATACTACTATCACCACCAACATTACCACTCGGCAGCAGTAGTTACACCACTCTCGTGTTTACCACATATCAGAAATTACGTCAAGAACTTCGCGATGATGTATTTACTTTGAACAAGAAAATCATGTTCTTGGACACACCCTCTAAATCGCGAGACAGTGGCTATCACTAGTGCCCGTCTCCAGAAATTAATTTGCATTAACTTTGATACTAAATTGCTCTGACCTATATTACCTCTGTCATATCAATGTACGATTGTTTCAGAGGGATAGTACGAAATGATAAAGAATAAATAATACTAACTGTTGCTAATGGCTGACATATAAAGACACATTATAATTAGATGCGTCCAGTTGTGTATTTTAAAAGTATTAGGCCTTCGATTGTTTCAGAGGGATAGTACCAAATTATAAAAAATAAATAACATAATAGCTGTTGCTGCCTTTGTCACATGAAAAGGTTAATGAAGTAAAAAAAAACGTATATCTAGTATGTGATTAACTGCTTAATAAATGACTTAATAAGATATAATAAGATGACTGCTTAATAAGATATAATAGGCATATACAATGAGTTGTACGTAGGAGTTTTGTGAACATTATTTTGTTTGCTCTATGCATATTTTTTCAAAGATTTATTATGTCCGCAAATTACTTGTTTCACTGTAGGTGTATAGATATATAGTTAGATATTATTTATTTATAGAGGGTGACTCGGTTGGTCGCAACCAATCTTCCCGAGGCCCTCTTGATAAGTGCATATACATGTACATATATAAATATACAATACATATTGAAATGATTACATGATGTATGCATACGTGAATTTAACATGAACAAATAATAATGATGAGCCCTAACTAAAAGTGGTACCTGTGACCCGACAGTCCCATATCAGACTGCGCATGGACGCAACTTGAAATGGGTTCAACACGTTTATGTCTCAGTGATAGTTACAGTTTTTGCAATAAGACGCTAAATTCGTTCTCGTGCGCCTGATATACATGTACACGGTCACTAAGCTCCACAAGACCAATTTCATCTTGGCAAATCAAACACGCGATCATTGTAAACTGTATACCATACATCGTAATTTCGTGATTAGTGACGCTGGCGGGGGGCACAATTAACAAGTTAATATTTATTGATAATACCGCTACTTCAGCCGCTATCGACCCTTCATCCAGTTAAGACAATTACGGGAAAATGTATTTAACGACGTGGATAGTGGAATATAATCAAGATATGTGTAGTACAATCTCATAATAGCTGACTTATAAAGACACATTAGTATAATTAGATGCGTCTAGTTGTGTATTTTAAAATTAATCGGCGTCGTGAATCAAATCCTTCCAAGTCTATTATTTTCATACAATCTTTTCATACTGATGTACTAGAGAATATTAACCTTTACCGCCTTTTTCATCACCTGGAAATAACGAAGAAGAAAACTATTAACGTGCGGACATGTTTATTTACCCAATTGAGCTGTTTAGAATAAGGACCCAATCGGGCATTATTTCACGATAATCAGTACAACTGATTTAATAAACGGTATGTATAGTAGTGTACTTACATGTATATCAGTATACATGTATTGTTATTATATATACGTTTTCTTTCACCATTAAATATACAATGTACCAATATTCACAATTATTGTTCCAGAAAAAGCAATTGCTATGTTTATCCCGTGTCAGAAATGTGTATAAATACACCTGCAGCGAATTTAATTGGCTGTCTTCATCACGGTAAGTATGTATTCGCAGTAAAGTATGATCATTGCACATCAAAATATAAATACATAAATTATAATAAATAGTAATGTCCGTTAACATTTTAAGGAAACACGGTTATCGCCCCGGATATCAGTGTGGAAATTTACTTCCGATATAAAATGTATAATAATGCCTACTGAGTGGGCATGTACCTTTAACGTAAAAGTTAATATGAAACTCGTCAGCAATGTTATGCACCTCGCTGCATAAATTGTGCCTGACTTGTTTCATAAATTTCGTATCAAATGGTACTCATTTGGGATAATCTATATATCTAACAATATACATTGCCAGTTACTTTAAACATATATGTAGTATGCAATTAACTGCTTAATATGTGAGTCTGTAAATGTATACTATAAGGGTGGAAAATGTCAACACATAATAGTAGACATATACACTGAGATATGTGGTTGTTTATCAATCTTGCTGAAATTATTCCAGAAGAATATACGTATATCATATATTTAATGTGAAAATTACTATGTTTACACTATGCACATTTTATGACGGAGTTACCTTATCCGCAAGTTACTACTTGTTTCAATGTAGATGTATAATCAAGATATGTGTAATACAAACTCATAATGGCTGACTTATAAAGACACATTATTATAATTAGATGCGTCCCGTTGTTTATTTTAAAATTCTTCGGCGTCGTGAATCAATTCCTTCCAAGTCTTTTATTTTCCTACTATCTTTTCATACTGATGTACTAGAGAATACTAACATTTACCGCCTTTGTTATCACCTGAAAATAACGAAGAAGAAAAACTATTAACTGGGACATGTTTATTTACCCAGGTGAGCTGTTTAGCGTAAGGACCCAATCGAACATTATTTCACGATATTCAGCTCGCCGGATTAAATAAACGGTATGTATAGTAGTGTATATACATGTATATTATTATATATGTATTGTTATCATATATACGTTTATTTCATTAGTAAGTATACAATGTACCTATATTCACCATTATTGATCCAGAAAAAGCAATTGCTATGTTTATCCCGTGTCAGAAATGTGTATAAATACACCTGCAGCGAATTTGATTGGCTGTCTTCATCACGGTAAGTATGTATTCGCAGTAAAGTATGATCACTGCACATCAACAAATAAATACATATACTAACATTTTAAGGAAACACTGTTATCGCCCCTGATATCAGTGTGGAAATTTACGTCTGATATAAAATGTATAATAATGCCTACTGAGTGGGCATGTACATTTAACGTAAAAGTTAATATGAAACTCATCAGCAATGCTTTGCACCCCGCTGAATAAAGTGTGCCTGACTGGTTTCATAAATCTCGTATCAAATGGTACTCGTTTGAGATTATCTATATATCTAATACTATACATTGCAAGTTACTTTAAACATACATTTAGTATGCACTTGCATTAACTTCTTAATATGTGACTTTGTAAATGTATACTAAAAGGGTGGAAATGTGAACACATAATAGTAGACATATACATTGAGATATGTGGTTGTTTTTCAATCTTGCTGTAATTATTCCAGAAGAATATACGTATATCATATATTTTATGTGAACATTATTATGTCTACACTATGTATATTTTATCACAGACTTACTTTATCCGCAAGTTACTTATTTACTTGTATGTAATACAAATTCATAATGACATTATATTTTATTTTAATTAGATGCGTTTATTTGTGTATTTTAATAACCTCCCGCGTCATGAATCAATTCCTTCCAAATTTGTTACTTGTCAACAATATTTTCTTAATGATGTACTAAAGAATACTAACCTTTACCTCCTTTTCCTTTGTCATCACCTGAAAATATCGAAGAAGTAAAACTATTAACGTACGAATATATATTATGATAAATATATACCAAACACTGGGCAGGAGCAAAATGTAAACACACATACTAGAAGACATGTATGTGTTTTTCCAACGTGCAGCAATTATTCCAGAAGAATATACATATATCATATATGTAATGTGAAAATTACTATGTACATTACTGGTTTACTCGCACCGCAGATGTATAATCAAGATTTATGTAATACAAACGCATAATACAAATGTAGCTGACATAGAAAGACATTTTATTTGAATTAGATGCGTTTAGTTGTGTTTTTTAATAACCTTCCGAGTCATGAATCAAATCCTTCCAAATTTATTATTTGTCTACAATATTTTCATACTAATGTACTAAAGAATACAAACCTTTACCTCCTTTTCCTTTGTCATCACCTGAAAATATCGAAGAATTAAAACTATTAACATATGAATATATATTATCATAAATATATACTAAAGAGGAGCAAAATGTAAACATAATCGGGCATTATTTCACGATAATCAGTTCACCTGATTAAATAAACGTTATGTATAGTAGTGTATATAAATGTGTGTCATTATATATGTATCGTTAATATATATATTTTTTTTTTCACCTGTAAGTATAAAATGTACCCATATTCACCATTATTGTTCCTGAAAAAGCAATTGCTATGTTTAACCCGTGTCAGATATGTGATATGACATATGTATAATTACAACTGCAGCGAATTTGATTGGCTGGCCTCATCACGGTAATTATGTATATGCAGTAAAGTATGATCATTGCGCATCAACAAATAAATACATATAATTAATATTAATATCTCGTTAATATTTTAAGGAAACACGGTAATCGACCCTGATATCAGTGTGGAAATGTACGTCTGATATAAAATGTATAATAATGCCTACTGAAGTGGGCATGTATCTTTAACGTAAAAGTTAACATAAAACTCGTCATCAATGCTATGCACCCCGCTGAATAAAGTGTGCCTGACTTGTTTCATAAATCTCGTATCAGATGGTACTCGTTTGGGATTATCTATATATCTAATAATTTACATTGCAAGTTACCTTAAACATAAATTTAGTATGCAATTAACTGCTTAATATGTGTTTTTGTAATTGTATTCTAAAAGGGTGGAAAATGTCAACACGTAATAGAAGACTTATACACTAAGATATGTGGTTGTTTTTCAATCTTGCTGTAATTATTCCAGAAGAATATACAAAATGTACGTATATCATATATTTGATGTGAGCATTATTATGTCTACACTAGGCATATTTTATCACAGAGATACTTTATCCGCAAGTTACTTATTTACTTGCTCCGTAGATGTATAAGCAAGATGTATGTAATCCAAACTCATAATTACAGTTTATTTTATTTTAATTAGATGGGTTTAGTTATTTATTTTAATAAATCAATTCCTTCCAAATTTATTATTTGTCTATAATATTTTCATACTGATGTACTAAAGAATACAAACCTTTACCTCCTTTGCCTTTGTCATCACCTGAAAATATCGAAGAATTAAAACTATTAACATATGAATATATATTATCATAAATATATACTAAACAAGAGCAAAATGTAAACACACATAATAGAAGACATGTACAATGAGTTGTACGTAGGTGTTTTTCATCGTGCAGCAATTATTCCAGAATAATACACATATCATATATTTAATGTGAACATTTAATGTTCGCACAGTGAATATTTTATCATATATTGGCTATGTCTGCAAATTACTTGTATAATCAAGATATTTGTAATACAAACTCATAATGGCAGACATATAAGGACACATTATTATAATTATATGCGTCTAGATGTATTTTTAAAATTCTGAGGCGTACAATTGTTTCAGAGGGATTGAACAAATTATAAAGAATAAATAATACTAACTTTTCCTGCCTTTTTCATATGAAAATAATTAGGAAGTAAAAAAAACGTATATATATAAATTTGGTATGTACTTAACTGCTTAATATGTGACTTGTATATATATACCACACAGGAACATAATTTAAACACATAATACTAGGCATACGTACTAGTTGTACGTAGGTGTTTTGTGAAAATCAGTATGTTAGCACTATGAATATTTTTTCATAGATTTACTATATCCTCAAATTACTTGTTTCACTGTAGATGCATATTCTAGCTATGTTTAATACAAACTCGTATTGGCTGACCTATAAAGACACATTATTATATTTAGATGCGTCTAGTAGAGTATTGTAAAATTCTTCGGGGTGGTGAATCAGTTCCTTCCAAGTCTATTATTTTCATGCAATTTTTGCATACTGATGTACTAGATAATATTAACCTTTACCGCCTTTCTCATCACATGAAAATAACGAAGAAGAAAATATATTAAAGTGCGGACATGTTTATTTACCCACGTGAACTGTTTAGTGTAAGGACTCAATCGGGCATTATTTCACGATAATCAGTTCACCTGTTTAAATGAACGTTATGTATAGTAGTGTATATACATGTATGTCATTATATATGTATTGTTATTATATATACGTTTTTTTCACCTGTAAGTATAAAATGTACCCATATTCACCATTATTGTTCCTGAAAAAGCAATTGCTATGTTTATCCCGTGTCAGATATGTGATATGACATATGTATAATTACAGCTGCAGCGAATTTGATTGGTTGTTCTCATCACGGTAATTATGTATACGCAGTAAAGTATGATCATTGCGCATCAACAAATAAATACATATAATTAATATTAATATCTCGTTAACATGTTAAGGAAACACGGTAATCGACCCTGATATCAGTGTGGAAATTTACGTCTGATATAAAATGTGTAATAATGCCTACTGAGTGGGCATGTATCTTTAACGTAAAAGTTAATTTGAAACTCGTCATCAATGTTATGAACCCCGCTGAATAAAGTGTGCCTGACTTGTTTATAAATCTCGTATCAGATGGTACTCGTTTGGGATTATCTATATATCTAATAATATACATTGCAAGTTACTTTAAACATAAATTTAGTATGCAATTAACTGCTTAATATGTCTTTTCGTAATTGTATTCTAAAAGGGAGGAAAATGTGAACACATAATAATAGACATATACACTGAGTTATGTGGTTGTTTTTCAATCTTGCTGTAATTATTCCAGAAGAATATACGTATATCATATATTTGATCTGAGCATTATTATGTCTACACTATGAATATTTTATCACAGAGATACTTTATCCGCAAGTTACTTATTTACTTGCTCCGTAGATGTATAAGCAAGATGTATGTAATACAAACTCATAATTACATTTTATTTTATTTTAATTAGATGCGTTTAGTTATTTATTTTAATAACCTTCCGCATCTTGAATCAATTCCTTCCAAATGTATTATTTGTCTACAATATTTTCATACTGATGTACTAAAGAATACTAACCTTTACCTCCTTTTCCTTTGTCATCACCTGAAAATATCGAAGATGTAAAACTATTAACGTATGAATAATAGTATATAGTATCATAAATATATACTAAACAGGAGCAAAATGTAAACACACATAATAGAAGACATATACAATGAGTTGTACGTAGGTGTTTATCCATCGTGCAGCAATTATTCCAGAAGAATATACATATATCATATATTTAATGTGAAAATTGCTATGTTTGCACCGTGCATATTTTATCAAATATTGGCTATGTCTACAAATTACTTGTATATTCAAGATATGTGTAATACAAACTCATAATGGCTGACATATAAGGACACATTATTATAATTAGATGCGTCTAGTTGTATATTTTAATTTGTGTAGGCGAACGATTGTTTTAGAGGGATTGTACCAACTTATAAAGAATAAATAATACTAAAATGTTCTGTGTTTTTCAAATGAAAATAATAAGGAAGTAAAAAAACTTATATATATAAATTTAGAATCTAATTAACTGCTTAATAAGTGACTTGAGGATATATACTACATGTACACAGGAACATAATTTAAACACATAATACTAGGCATATACCATGAGTTGTACGTAGGTGTTTTGCGAAAATTACTATGTTTGCACTATTAATATTTTATCATAGATGTACTACATGTATATCCGCACATTACTTATTTACTGGCACCGTAGATGTATAATCAAGAAGTATGTAATACAAACGCATAATGGCTGACATATAAAGACATGATATTTTAATTAGATGCGTTTAGTTGTGTATTTTAATAAACTTCCGCGTCATGAATCAATTCCTTCCAAATTAATTATTTGTCTACAATATTTTCATACTGATGTACTAAAGAATACTAACCTTTACCTCCTTTTCCTTTGTCATCACCTGAAAATATCGAAGAATTAAAACTATTAACATATGAATATATATTATCATAAATATATACCAAACAGGAGCAAAATGTAAACACACATAATAGAAGACATGTACAATGAGTTGTACGTAGGTGTTTTTTCATCGTGCAGCAATTATTCCAGAAGAATATACATATATCATATATTTAATGTGAAAATGTAATGTTCGCACAGTGAATATTTTATCATATATTGGCTATGTCTGCAAATTACTTGTATAATCAAGATATGTGTAATACAAACTCATAATCGCAGACATATAAGGACACATTATTATAATTATATGCGTCTAGACGTATTTTTAAAATTCTGAGGCGTACGATTGTTTCAGAGGGATAGTACAAATTATAAAGAATAAATAATACTAACTTTTCTTGCCTTTTTCATATGAAAATAATTAGAAAGTAAAAAAAACGTATATATATAAATTTGGTATGTAATTAACTGCTTAATATGTGACTTGTATATATATACCACACAGGAACATAATTTAAACACATAATACTAGGCATACGTACTAGTTGTACGTAGGTGTTTTGTGAAAATCACTATGTTAGCACTATGAATATTTTTTCATAGATTTACTATATCCGCAAATTACTTGTTTCACTGTAGATGCATATTCTAGCTATGTTTAATACAAACTCGTATTGGGTGACCTATAAAGACACATTATTATATTTAGATGCGTCTAGTAGAGTATTGTAAAATTCTTCGGGGTCGTGAATCAGTTCCTTCCAAGTCTATTATTTTCATGCAATTTTTGCATACTGATGTACTAGATAATACTAACCTTTACCGCGTTTCACATCACATGAAAATAACGAAGAAGAAAATATATTAATGTGCGGACATGTTTATTTACCCACGTGAACTGTTTAGTGTAAGGACCCAATCGGGCATTATATCACTATGTTCACCTGTTTAAATGAACGTTATGTATAGTAGTGTATATACATGTATGTCATTATATATGTATTGTTATTATATATACGTTTTTTTCACCTGTAAGTATAATAAAATGTACCCATATTCACCATTATTGTTCCTGAAAAAGCAATTGCTATGTTTATCCCGTGTCAGATATGTGATATGACATATGTATAATTACAGCTGCAGCGAATTTGATTGGTTATTCTCATCACGGTAATTATGTATACGCAGTAAAGTATGATCATTGCGCATCAACAAATAAATACATATAATTAATATTAATATCTCGTTAACATGTTAAGGAAACACGGTAATCGACCCTGATATCAGTGTGGAAACTTACGTCTGATATAAAATGTATAATAATGCCTACTGAGTGGGCATGTATATTTAACGTAAAAGTTAATTTGAAACTCGTCATCAATGTTATGAACCCCGCTGAATAAAGTGTGCCTGACTTGTTTCATAAATCTCGTATCAGATGGTACTCGTTTGGTATTATCTATATATATAATAATATACATTGCAAGTTACTTTAAACTTAAATTTAGTATGCAATTAACTGCTTAATATGTCTTTTCGTAATTGTATTCTAAAAGGGAGGAAAATGTGAACACATAATAGTAGACATATACACTGAGTTATGTGGTTGTTTTTCAATCTTGCTGTAATTATTCCGGAAGAATATACGTATATCATATATTTGATGTGAGCATTATTATATCTACACTATGCATATTTTATCACAGAGATACTTTATCCGCAAGTTACTTATTTACTTGCTCCGTAGATGTATAAGCAAGATGTATGTAATACAAACACATAATTACATTTTATTTTATTTTAATTAGATGCGTTTAGTTATTTATTTTAATAACCTTCCGCATCTTGAATCAATTCCTTTTTTTCATACTGATGTACTAAAGAATACTAACCTTTACCTCCTTTTCCTTTGTCATCACCTGAAAATATCGAAGATGTAAAACTATTAACGTATGAATAATATTATATAGTATCATAAATATATACTAAACAGGAGCAAAATGTAAACACACATAATAGAAGACATATACAATGAATTGTACGTAGGTGTTTATCCATCGTGCAGCAATTATTCCAGAAGAATATACATATATCATATATTTAATGTGAAAATTGCTATGTTTGCAACGTGCATATTTTATCATATATTAGCTATATCTACAAATTACTTGTATATTCAAGATATGTGTAACAAAAACTCATAATGGCTGACATATAAGGACACATTATTATAATTAGATGCGTCTAGTTGTATATTTTAATTTGTGTAGGCGAACGATTGTTTTAGAGGGATAGTACCAACTTATAAATAATAAATAATACTAACATTTTCTGTGTTTTTCAAATGAAAATAATAAGGAAGTAAAAGAAACATATATATATAAATTTAGAATCTAATTAACTGCTTAATAAGTGGCTTGAGGATATATTCTACATGTACACAGGAACTTAATTTAAACACATAATTCTAGGCATATGCAATGAGTTGTACGTAGGTGTTTTGCGAAAATTGCTATGTTTGCACTATGAATATTTTATCATAGATGTACGATATCCGCACATTACTTATTTACTGGCACCGTAGATGTATAATCAAGAAGTATGTAATACAAACGCATAATGGCTGACATATAAAGACATTATATTTGAATTAGATGCGTTTAGTTGTGTATTTTAATAAACTTCCGCGTCATGAATCAATTCCTTCCAAATTCATTATTTGTCTACAATATTTTCATACTAATGTACTAAAGAATACTAACCATTACCTCCTTTTCCTTTGTCATCACCTGAAAATATCGAAGAATTAAAACTATTAACATATGAATATATACTATCATAAAAATATACTAAACAGGAGCAAAATGTTCCCACAGTGAATATTTTATCATATATTGGCTATATCTGCAAATTACTTGTATAATCAAGATATGTGTAATACAAACTCATAATGGCAGACATATAAGGACACCTTATTATAATTAGATGCGTCTAGATGTATTTTTAAAATTCTGAGGCGTACGATTGTTTCAGAGGGATAGTACAAATTATAAAGAATAAATAATAATAACCTTTCCTGCCTTTTTCATATGAAAATAATAAGGAAGTAAAAAAAACGTATACGTATAAACTTGGTATGTAATTAACTGCTTAATATGTGACTTGTATATATATATACCACACAAGAACATGATTTAAACACATAATACTAGGCATACACATTGAGTTGTACGTAGGTGTTTTGTGAAAATCACTATGTTAGCACTATGAATATTTTTCATAGATTTACTATATCCGCAAATTACTTGTTTCACTGTAGATGCATATTCTAGCTATGTTTAATACAAACTCGTATTGGCTGACCTATCAAGACACATTATTATATTTAGATGCGTCTAGTAGAGTATTGTAAAGTTCTTCGGAGTCGTTAATCAGTTCCTTCCAAGTCTATTATTTGCATACAATCTTTGCATACTGATGTACTAGCGAATATTAACCTTTACCGCCTTTCTCATCACATGAAAATAACGTAGACGAAAATCTATTAAAGTGCGGACATGTTTATTTACCCACGTGAACTGTTTAGTGTAAGGACGCAATCGGGCATAATTTCACGATAATCAGTTCACCTGATTAAATAAACGTGTGTATCAGTGTGGAAACTTACGTCTGATATAAAATGTATAATAATGCCTACTGAGAGGACATGTATCTTTAACGTAAAAGTTAATATGAAACTCGTCATCAATGTTATGCACCCCGCTGAATAAAGTGTGTCTGACTTGTTTCATAAATCTCGTATCAGATGATACTCGTTTGGGATTATCTATATATCTAATAATATACATTGCAAGTTACTTTAAACATACATTTAGTATGCAATTAACTGCTTAATATGTGTTTTTGTAATTGTATTCTAAAAGGGTGGAAAATGTCAACACATAATAGTAGACAATATACACTGGGATATGTGGTTATTGTTCAATCTTGCTGTAATTATTCCAGAAGAATATACGTATATTATATATTTGATGTGAGCATTATTATGTCTACAATATGCATAGTTTATCACAGAGATACTTTATCAGCAAGTTACTTATTTACTTGCAACGCAGATGTATAAGCAAGATGTATGTCATACAAACTCATAATGACATTTTAGTTTTATTTTTATTTTAATTAGATGCGTTTAGTTGTGTATTTTAATAACCTTCCGCGTCATGAATCAATTCCTTCCGAATGTATTATTTGTCTACAATATTTTCGTACTGATGTACTAAAGAATACTAACCTTTACCTCCATTTCCTTTGTCATCACCTGAAAATATCGAAGAAGTAAAAGTATTAACGTATGAATATATACTATCATAAATATATACTAAACAGGAGCAAAATGTAAACACACATAATAGAAGACATATACAATGAGTTGTACGTAGGTGTTTTTCCATCGTGCAGCAATAATTTCAGAAGAATATACATATATCATATATTTAATGTGAAAATTACTATGTCTG
Source organism: Conchocele bisecta (assembly GCA_029237695.1). Classification (NCBI taxonomy): domain Eukaryota; kingdom Metazoa; phylum Mollusca; class Bivalvia; order Lucinida; family Thyasiridae; genus Conchocele; species Conchocele bisecta. The sequence continues at coordinate 13,902,531 of CM055275.1, read as the reverse complement.
CAAAGTGCATATTTTATCTTATATTGGCTATATCTGCAAATTACTTGTATAATCAAGATATGTGTAATACAAACTCATAATGGCTGACATATAAAGACGCATTATTATAATTAGATGCGTCTAGTTGTATATTTAAAAATTCTTAGGCGTACGATTGTTTCAGAGGGATAGTACCAAATAATAAAGAATAAATAGTATTAACTTTTGCAGCCTTTTTCAAATGAAAATAAAGAGGAAGCAAAACAAACTTATATATATATAAATTTAGAAAATAATTAACTGCTTAATAAGTTACTTGTAGATATATACTACACAGGAAAGGTAAAATAATTTAAACACATAATACAGGTAGGTATATACAATGAGTCGTACGTAGGTATTTGTGAAAATTACTATATGTGCACTATGAATATTTTTTCATAGATTTACTATATCCGCACATTACTTATTTACTTGCACCGTAGACGTATAATCAAGATTTATGTAATACAAACGCATAATGGCTGACATATAAAGAAATTATATTTGAATTAGATGCGTTTAGTTGCATATTATAATAACCTTCCGCGTCATGAATCAATTCCTTCCGAATGTATTATTTGTCTACAATATTTTCATACTGATGTACTAAAGAATACTAACCTTTACCGCCTTTCTCATCACCTGAAAATAAGGAAGAAAAAAAACTATTAAAGTGCGGACATGTTTATTTACCCACGTGAACTGTTTAGTGTAAGGACCCAATCGGGCATTATTTCACGATAATCAGTTCACCTGAATAAATAAACGTTATGTATAGTAGTGTATATATGCATGTATCATTATATATATATTGTTATTATATATACGTTTTTTTCACCTGTAAGTATAAAATGTACCCATATTCACCATTATTGTTCCTGAAAAAGCAATTGCTATGTTTGTCCCGTGTCAGATATGTGATATGACATACGTATAATTACAACTGCAGCGAATTTGATTGGCTGTTCTCATCACGGTAATTATGTATACGCAGTAAAGTATGATCATTGCGCATCAACAAATAAATACATATAATTAATATTAATATCTCGTTAACATTTTAAGGAAACACGGTAATCGACCCTGATATCAGTGTGGAAATTTACGTCTGATATAAAATGTATAATAATGCCTACTGAGTGGGCATGTATCTTTAACGTAAAAGTTAATATGAAACTCGTCATCAATGCTATGCACCCCGCTGAATAAAGTGTGCCTGACTTGTTTGATAAATCTCGCATAAGATGGTACTCGTTTGGGATTATCTATATATCTAATAATATACATTGCAAGTTACTTTAAACTTAAATTTAGTATGCAATTAACTGCTTAATATGTATTTTTGTAATTGTATTCTAAAAGGGAGGAAAATGTAAACACATAATAGTAGACATATACACTGAGTTATGTGGTTGTTTTTCAATCTAGCTGTAATTATTCCAGAAGAATATACGTATATCATATATTTGATGTGAGCATTATTATGTCTACACTATGCATATTTTATCACAGAGATACTTTATCCGCAAGTTACTTATTTACTTGCTCCGTAGATGTATAAGCAAGATGTATGTAATACAAACTCTTAATTACATTTTATTTTATTTTAATTAGATCGTTTAGTTATTTATTTTAATAACCTTCCGCATCATGAATCAATTCCTTCCAAATTTATTATTTGTCTACAATATTTTCATACGATGTACTAATGAATCACTACCTTTACCTCCTTTTCCTTTGTCATCACCTGAAAATATCGAAGATGTAAAACTATTAACGTATGAATATATAGTATCATAAATATATACTAAACAGGATCAAAATGTAAACACACATAATAGAATACATATAGTATGAGTTGTACCTAGGTGTTTATCCATCGTGCAGCAATTATTCCAGAAGAATATACATATATCATATATTTAATGTGAAAATTACTATGTCTGCACCGTGCATATTTTACCATATATTAGCTATATCTACAAATTACTTGTATATTCAAGATATATGTAATACAAACTCATAATGGCTGACATATAAGGACACATTATTATAATTAGATGCGTCTAGTTGTATATTTTAATTTTCTTAGGCGAACTATTGTTTTAGAGGGATAGTACCAACTTATAAAGAATAAATAATACTAACATTTTGCTGCCTTTTTCAAATGAAAATAATAAGGAAGTAAAAAAACGTATATATATAAATTTAGAATCTAATTAACTGCTTAATAAGTGAATTGTAGATATATACTACATGTACACAGGAACATAATTTAAACACATAATACTAGGCATATACAATGAGTTGTACGTAGGTGTTTTGCGAAAATTACTATGTTTGCACTATGAATATGTTATCATAGATGTACTATATCCGCACATTACTTATTTACTCGCACCGTAGATGTATAATCAAGATGTATGTAACACAAACGCATAATGGCTGACATATAAAGACATGGTATTTGAATTAGATGCGTTTAGTTGTGTATTTTAATAACCTTCCGCCTCATGAATCAATTCCTTCCAAATTTATTATTTGTCTACAATATTTTCATACTAATGTACTAAAGAATACTAACCTTTACCTCCTTTTCCTTTGTCATCACCTGAAAATATCGAAGAATTAAAACTATTAACATATGAATATATATTATCATAAATATATACTAAACAGGAGCAAAATGTAAACACACATAATAGAATACATGTACAATCAGTTGTACGTAGGTGTTTTTTCATCGTGCAGCAATTATTCCAGAAGAATATACATATATCATATATTTAATGTGAAAATTAAATGTTCGCACAGTGAAAATTTTATCATATATTGGCTATATCTGCAAATTACTTGTATAATCAAGATATGTGTAATACAAACTCATAATGACAGACATATACGGACACATTATTATAATTAGATGCGTCTAGTTGTATTTTTAAAATTCTGAGGTGTACTATTGTTTCAGAGGGATAGTACAAATTATAAAGAATAAATAATACTAACTTTTCCTGTCTTTTTCATATGAAAATAATAAAGAAGTAAAACAAACGTATATATATAAATTTAGTATGCAATTAACAGCTTAATATGTGACTTGTATATATATACCACACAGGAACATGATTTAAACACATAATACTAGGCATATGCATTGAGTTGTACGTAGGTGTTTTGTGAAGATCAATATGTTAGCACTATGAATATTTTTTCAGAGATATACTATATCCGCAAATTACTTGTTTCACTGCAGATGCATATTCTAGCTATGTTTAATACAAACTCGTATTGGCTGACCTATAAAGACACATTATTATATTTAAATGCGTCTAGTAGAGTATTTTAAAATTCTTCAGGGTCTTGAATCAGTTCCTTCCAAGTCTATTATTTTCATACAATCTTTTCATACTGATGTACTAGAGAATACTAACCTTTACCGCCTTTCTCATCACATGAAAATAACGAAGAAGAAAATCTATTAAAGTGCGGACATGTTTATTTACCCATGTGAACTGTTTAGTGCAAGGACCCAATCGGGCATTATTTCACGATAATCAGTTCACCGGATTAAATAAACGTTATGTATAGTAGTGTATATACATGTATGTCTTATATATATTGTTATTATATATACGTTTTTTTTTCACTGTAAGTATAAAATGTACCCATATTCACCATTATTGTTCCTGAAAAAGCAATTGCTATGTTTGTCCCGTGTCAGATATGTGATATGACATATGTATAATTACAGCTGCAGCGAATTTGATTGGCTGTTCTCATCACGATAATATTATACGCAGTAAAGTATGATCATTGCGCATCAACAAATAAATACATATAATTAATATTAATATCTCGTTAACATTTTAAGGAAACACGGTAATCGACCCTGATATCAGTGTGGAAATTTACGTCTGATATAAAATGTATAATAATGCCTACTGAGAGGACATGTATCTTTACCGTAAAAGTTAATATGAAACTCGTCATCAATGTTATGCACCCCGCTGAATAAAGTGTGCCTGAATTGTTTCATAAATCTCGTATAAGATGATACTCGTTTGGGATTATCTAATAATATACATTGCAAGTTACTTTAAAAATACATTTAGTATGCAATTAACTGCTTAATATGCGTGTTTGTAATTGTATTCTAAAAGGGTGGAAAATGTCAACACATAATAGTAGACAATATACACTGAGATATGTGGTTATTGTTCAATCTTACTGTAATTATTCCAGAAGAATATACGTATATTATATATTTGATATGAACATTATTATGTCTACACTATGGATATGTTATCACAGAGATACTTTATCCGCAAGTTACTTATTTACTTGCTCCGTAGATGTATAAGCAAGATGTATGTTATACAAACTCATAATGACATTTTATTTTATTTTAATTAGATGCGTTTAGTTGTGTATTTTAATGACCTTCCGTGTCATGAATAAATTCCTTCCGAATATATTATTTGTCTACAATATTTTCATACTGATGTACTAAAGAATACTAACCTTTACCTCCCTTTCCTTTGTCATCACCTGAAAATATCGAAGAAGTAAAAGTATTAACGTATGAATATATATAATCATAAATATATACTAAACAGGAGCAAAATGTAAACACACATAATGGAAGACATACATTACGCAAACATTGTATTAGCGAGCTTACCTCACTATACCCCCCAGTTACCTATGTAAACAGGGGTATGTTGAGGTAGCCGCGCAATAGGTAATGCGGTCAAATAGGTCACGATGCAGTGACTATTTTCGATCAATAACTTATGTTGTAAGCGATTGTAATGTGTATTTTCAATATTTATATTATTAAAATGTATCATATCGATACCCATTTAAGTAATATTTGTATATTTTAAAAGTATTGATGTTCTCATGAAGCGCATGAATATAAGTATTAATTAATCCAGCTTATATTGAGGCAAATCACACAGCCTTAAAACATACTGCTGGAGTACAAACCATAGTATCTTATATTATTCATCAGTATATCACTATTAAACATAAATTACAATATGTATGCAATATGTATTAAAACAGTAGATGCTACCGCTGTTTCACTATATGTGATATTTGTAAACAAATAATTTTTTTATTCGTCGGCGTACGGATTTCTGTCACACAAAGCGCCATTTTCAGTTCATATTTTGACCTGTGCATATGAACAGGACTAAGTTTAAACAACGCTCGATTCCGTCCTATTCAAATTTCTCTGCAGAATGTTCAGACTAATTACATAAATAATGCTGCTAAATAAATGTTAACGGCTGCAACATGGTCATCACTAAAAGGAAGAAACCACAGTCGTATTATTTAAAAATAAGATTTACCCGAGACCTCATGGTGGCCGCCATTAATCCAGTGTAAACAATAGACCGTGTGATCCCATTCCCTGAGTAGCCGCTGCTTAGTGAAACGTTGTGCTAATCATGATAATATTTTCCCCAATAATTGGAAACGGTTTGAATTTCTCGGTAAAAACTACGAAAGTCATACAAAATAACGATGTATATTTAACATTGGAAACGCGTAAACGGTATTACTCTCTCATCGGATCGTCAGTTGTCGTCGATAGCGATTTAACGTACTGATCTGGTCTTAATGTATTGTCAACTTTCAACGCCATTTACAGAATATATGGCTAATTTTGGAAATAAATAACGGCAAATTACGATGACGTCTGCTCTGAAATATCTGTCAACTTGCGGCCGTAATTTAAGGAAATCGATTATATTTTAAGGCTACATATGTGACTAATTACGAATTTATGTATGGTCTTTGGCTACACCCGACACATTACACAGATCTAGTTGTAAATACACGTCGCTTTGTGTGGGGAAAAAAATCGATAATGCGTAGTTGTGTGTGACGAGGTGTTGATCTGATGACACCACACAGCTGTGACCCTTAGGCAATGTTTTGAAATTGACGTGTCGTGTTGATGTGTGCCGCAACACCTCACTGTCGGAGACAACATGACAATTAACGATATACTCTCGATTATACACAGACCTATTAGACGGCTGGTTATTTAAATAAAGAGTAGTTCAGTACACCTTCGCCGATATTGTTTTTAGAAAATCAGTAATATTTTCCGTAAATGGTGTTAAAAAGTTGACAAAAATTCTATCACCGTATTTAGTTGTGCCGATATTGTTTTAAAAAATCAGTAATTTTTTTCCGTAAATTGTGTTGAAAATTGACAAAATATATAGCCGCATTTCTCCGATATTCGTTTAGAAAATCACCAATATTTTCTGTAAATGGTGTTGACACAAAATGCAGCGTTCACGCGGAATTCAAATAAAATAAAATAATAATTTAATAAATAGACGCCGATGGCTACTGTGTTTGCGGCCAGTGAATTCTGATCGTGGAAGCCACAGGCGTAGTTCGAACAGTGTTGTGAGCAGATGGAGGACAATAATTATATCAAATTCATAAAAAAATGTTTCCTGTCCGAAAATTAATTAATTGTGACAGCCAAAAAAATAGATTTTGGGACAGTGAAACATTATATGGTATAGACAGTACATCAAACTTAAAAAAACGGTAACAAACTGTCTGTGTATATATTACTTAAACTTAAAAAAACAGTAACAAACTGTCTGTGTATATATTACATAAAGACAGACACTTTCATTGTTGTTAAGTTTCTATCAATTTATAGGTATTTTTATTAAAATCAAAAAATTGTGAAAATATTAAAATCACAAAAATAATATATATGGAGAAAAAAAAGTATACCACGTCGAGGTTTGAACCCCCGACCCTTTCTGGAATCGATAATTAAATCATTGAAGTCGGCGACCTTAACGTCACGACTATTGCGCTATTTACGAGATTCACAGTTATACAGAAGTGCTATCAGTATTACGCAACCATTTGAACGTAATAATTATTAAATTATTTGCAACTCCATCTACAACGATACCGTTACAGAGATACGCTATTGAAACAACATGTATTAGTACCCATAACATAACAAAGTAATGTATCATTATATATCACAGGAGATAGCTTAAAACTATATATACTAATCATAAATGAACAATCCGCTTAGCTCGTATGAAAATAGTTCGCGTGATATTGATTATCTCCCTTGCCGAAAGTAGTTCAGTGATTTATTAATTCCAAATAAGACGTGTTTGCGTAATGTATACAATGAGTTGTACGTAGCTGTTTTTGCATCGTGCAGCAATAATTCCAGAAGAATATACATATATCATATATTTAATGTGAAAATTACTATGTCTGCAAAGTGCATATATTATCTTATATTGGCTATATCTGCAAATTACTTGTATAATCAAGATATGTGTAATACAAACTCATAAAGGCTGACATATAAAGACAAATTATTATAATTAGATGCGTCTAGTTGTATGTTTACAAATTAGTAAGCGTACGATTGTTTCAGAGGGATAGTACCAAATTATAAATAATAAATAATACTAACTTTTGCTGCCTTTCTCGAATGAAAATAAAAAGGGAAGCAAAACAAACGTATATATATAAATATAGAAAATAATTAACGGCTTAATAAGTTACGTGTAGATATATACTACACAGGAAAATAATTTAAACACATAATACTAGGCATATACAATGAGTTGCACGTAGGCATTTTGTGAAAATTACTATATGTGCACTATGAATATTTGTTCATACATTAACTATATCCGCACATTACTTATTTACTTGCACCGTAGACGTATGATCAAGATTTATGTAATACAAACGCATAATGGCTGACATATAAAGAAATTATATTTGAATTAGATGCGTTTAGTTGCGTCTTTTAATAACCTTCCGCGTCATGAATCAATTCCTTCCGAATGTATTATTTGTCTACAATATTTTCATACTGATGTATTAAAGAATACTAATCTTTACCTCCTTTTCCTTTGTCATCACCTGAAAATATCGAAGAAATAAAACTATTAACGTATGAATATATATTATCATAAATATATACTAAACAGGAGCAAAATGTAAACACACACAATTGAAGACACATACAATGAGTTGTACGTAGGTGTTTTTCCATCGTGCAGCAATAATTCCAGAAAAATATACATATATTATATATTTAATGTGAAAATTACTACGCACCGCGCATATTTTATCATATATTGTCTATATCTGCAAATTACTTGTATAATCAAGATATGTGTAATACAAACTCATAATGGCCGACATAGTTGTATATTTTAAAATTCTAAGGCGTACGATTGTTTCAGAGGGTTAGTACAAATTACAATGTATAAAGAATAAATAATAGTAACTTTTGCTGCCTTTTTCACAAGAAAATAATAAGGAAGTAAAAAAACGTATATATATAAATTCAGTATGTAATTAACTGCTTAATAAGTGACTTGTAGATATATACTAAACGAGAACATAATTTCAACACATAATACTAGGCATATACAATGAGTTGTACGGAGGTCTTTTGTGAAAATTACTATGTTTGAACTGTGCATATTTTTTCTATATATTTACTATATCCGCAAATTAATTGTTTCATTGTAGATGTATACTTAAGATATGTGTAATGCAAACTCTTAATGGCTGACTTATAAAAATACATTATTATAATTAGATGCGTCTAGTTGTGTATTTTAATTTGTTTCGGCGTCGTGAATCAATTCCTTCCAAGTCTATTATTTTCCTACAATCTTTTCATACTGATGTACTAGAGAATACTAACAATTACCGCCTTTGTCATCACCTGAATATAACGAAGAAGAAAAACTATTAACATGCCGACATGTTTATTTACCCAGGTGAGCTGTTTAACGTAAGGACCTAATCTGGCATTACTTCACGATAATCAGTTCACCTGATTAAATAAACGGTATGTATAGTAGTTTATATACATGTACAGTCGAACCTGTGCTAAAGACCACCTCCGAATAGCAATCACCTGGCTGTAAAGGCCACAAGTTGGTCGTTCCAATGGCACACTTACTATATAAATGACCCTGCGAATAAAGACCACCTGTGAACAAAGGCCAGACTTGTCACTTCCCATGGCTGGCCTTTATTCACATGTTTGACTGTATATCATTATATATGTATTGTTACTATATATATGTTTTTTTCACCAGTAAGTATACTATGTACCATACCATTATTGTTCCAGAAAAAGCAATTGCTATGTTTATCCCGTTTCAGAAATGTGATATGATATATGTATAAATACACCTGCAGCGAATTTGATTGGCTGGCCTCATCACGGTAAGTATGTATTTGCAGTAAAGTATGATAATTGCACATCAAACAAATAAATACATGTAATAAATAGTAATGTCCGTTAACATTTTAAGGAAACACGGTTATCAGTGTGGAAATTTGCGTCTAATACAAAATGTATAATAATATCTACTGAGTGGGCATGCATCTTTAACGTAGAGGTTAATATGAAACTCGTCATCAGTGTTATGCACCTCGCTGCATCAATTTTGCCTGACTTTTTTCTTAAATCTCGTATCAATTGGTACTCGTTTGGGATTATCTATTTATTTAATAATATACATTGCAAGTTATTTTAAACAATTAACTTCTTATTATGTGACTTTGTAAATGATATTAATGTGTGGAAAATGTCAACACATAATATTAGACATGAATTATGTGGTGTTTTTTCAATCTTGCTGAAATTATTCCAGAAGAATATACGTATATCATATATTTAATGTGAAAATTACTATATCTACACTATGCATATTTTATCATAGATTTACTATATCCGCAAGTTAGTTATTTACTTGCACAGTACATGTATTATCAAGATGTATGTAATATAAACTTATAATGATTGACTTATTAAATATAAATACATTTCATTTTAATTATATGCGTTTCGTTGTGTATTTCAATAACCTTCCGCGTCATGAATCAATTCCTTCCAAGTTTATTATTTGTACTATATTTTCATACTGATGTACTAATGAATACTAACCTTTAACTCCTTTGTCATCACCTGAAAATAACGAGAAATAAAAACGGTATGTATATATTATCATAAATATATACTAAACAGGAGCAAAATGTAAACACACATACTAGAAGACATATACAATGAGTTGTACGTAGATGTTTTTTCAACGTGCAGCAATTATTACAGATGAATATACATATATCAGATATTTAATGAGAAAATTACTAATTCTGCACTGTACATATTTTATCATATATAGACTATATCTGTAAATTACTTGCATAATCATGATATGTGTAATACAAACTGATCAATTCCTTCCAAGTTTATTATTTGTCTACAATAGTTTCATACTGATGTATTAAAGAAAACTAACCTTTAGCTCCTATGTCATCACCTGAAAATAACGAAGAAGAAAAACTATTAACGTATTAATATATATTATCATAAATATAGGAGCAAAATGTAAACACACATAGTAGAAGACATATACAATGAGTTGTACAGTAGGTGATTTTCCATCGTGCAGCAATTATTCCAGAATAATACATATATCATATATTTAATGTGAAAATTAGTATGTCTGCAAAGGGCATATTTTATCATATATTGGCTATATCTGCAAATTACTTTCCATAATCAAGATATGTGTAATTCAAACTCATAATGGTTGACATATAAAGACACATTATTATAATTAGATGCGTCTAATTGTATATTTTAAAATTCTTAGGCGTACGATTGTTTCAGAGGGATAGTACCAAATCATAAATAATAAATAATACTAACTGTTGCAGTCTTTGTCACATGAAAAGAATAAGGAAGCAAAAACAAACTTACATATATAAATATAGCATGTAATTAACTGCTTAAAGCCCCTATGTGGCTCAAAATTGCCGAATTTGGCCTCCTATTGGGTTTTCCCACACATAAATCCAACAGGTTTCTATTTACACACACTTTGAAACTGTTTGCATACATTTTGGTACAAAAATGAGTTTGCAGTCGATGAAAATATCAATATCAATACAGCAGGTGCGTGTTCAAAGTCCGATCGATTTTCCGATAGACGCTCGGGTCAACTGCTCAACTCCCTGATTCGCGGACGATGATTCCGATAGCCGGACTTTATCGACTCGCTTCCGAGCCGAAGCCGTTGGGCTACGGAAATTAATTTGTCAATATTGACATTTTGCACTGAGTGGTACACAAAACAATTTGTTGTTGTCTTCACATTGCGATTAAGATGTAAATCTCAAGACTTGCGATGTATCTATTAGGCAGTATACGGTAGTTTTGTGTACTAAATCAGTTGCCAAACATGTTTTTGTGTTTAAAAAAATCGGAAAAATTGTAATACTTGAGCCATTCAGGGCCTTTAAGGACCTAATCTGGCAAAATTTCACTATAATCAGTTCACCTGATTAAATAAACGGTTTGTATCGTAATGTATATACATGTATATCATTATATACGTATTGTTAATATATATTCGTTTTTTTCCCCATTAATTATACAATGTACCATACCATTATTGTTCCAGAAAAAGCAATTGATATGTTTATCCCGTGTCAGAAATGTGATATCATATGTGTATAAATACATCTGCAGTGAATTTGATTGGCTGGCCTTATCACGGTAAGTATGTATTCGCATTAAAGTATGATCATCGCACATCAAAAAATAAATACATGTAATAAATAGTAATGTCCGTTAATATTTTAAGGAAACACGGTTATCGCCCCTGATATCTGTGAGGAAATTTAAGTCTGCAATAAAATGTATAACAATGCCTACTGAGTGGGCATGCCTTTAACTTAAAAGTTAATATGAAACTCGTCATCAGTGTTATGCACCTCGCTGCATAAATTGTGCCTGACTAGTTTCATATATCTCGTATCAAATGGTACTCATTTGTGATTATCTATTTATCTAATAATATACATTGCAAGTTACTTTAAACATATATTTAATATGCAATTAACTGCTTTGTAACGTATACTAAAAGGGTGGAAAATGTCAACACATAATAGTAGATATATACACTGAGATATGTGGTTGTTTTTCAATCTTGCTGTAATTATTCCAGAATAATATACGTATGTCATACATTTAATATGAAAATTACTATGTCTACACTACAGAGAGGTCGGTACAGAGGTAGAAATAGAGGTATAAGTGGAAGGCACACTAGAGGCAGAGGTAGAGGTAGATGGCAAAACACGGAACAACCAGGGGAAACCACTATTGTATGTTCTGGTAGCGAGATACAGCCGGAGTTAATTAACGGATGTACATTTGGTATGGATAGGCTACCCGTAGCAGAGGGCACATTAAATGGGAAAAGGGTCACAGTAATGCGAGATACTGGGTGTACCGGGGTGGTCGTCAGGGAAAGTTTAGTACAACCAGATCTGTTTTTAAGCAAAGTTTCAACATGCATGCTGGTAAACAGGAGCAAAATGAGAGGGATTCCTACCGCCCGGGTAGATCTAGATACACCTTATTTGTTCAAAGGTCAGGTAGAAGCCCTTTGCATGACAGATGCAATGTATGATGTTACTATAGGTAATGTAGACGGGTCAGAATTACCGGTGATATCTGATGTTAGAGGCGCAAAATCGTGCTCAGTTGAAACTAGGTCACAAACGACAGCCCGAGACGAATCATATAAGACCCTCAAAGTCCCTACCGCAATCGCGAACGTACCACGCGATGAATTCAAAGAGGCGCAGGCACATGACGTCACATTGACGTCGGTTGAAAATAATGCAAAAGACGGAACTGTACGGTCAAGCAAGGACGGAAACAAATCGAAATTCGCATACCGAAAAGACTTGTTGTATCGTAATTTCGAATCGATAGGGTCAGGTAGGATGTACCATCAGCTGGTAGTCCCAAAAACACTTAGGACTACCGTGATGAAAGTGGCACATGAATCAATCGTGGCGGGCCATTTAGGGGTTAAGAAGACAACTGATAGAGTGTTATCAGAATTGTATTGGCCAGGCGTGAGCAGTGACATTACACAGTTTTGCAGGTCTTGTGACATATGTTAAAAGACTGTGTCAAAGGGACACATCACCAAGGTTCCGCTAGGAACTATGCCGTTGATAGACACTCCGTTCAAACGAGTCGCAGTTGACATTGTAGGGCCAACTTTTCGAGCTACCGATCGATAAGGATCGTTACGTTACATACTAACGTTTGTTGATTATGCAACTAGGTACCCAGAAGCGGTACCACTACCAGGCATCGAGGCCGAACGAGTCGCGGAAGCTCTCGTGGATATGTTCAGTAGACTGGGTATCCCCGAGGAGATGCTCACCGATCGGGGTAGTCAATTTACGTCGGCAGTCATGGAGGAAGTTAGTAGATTGTTATCGCGGAGACAATTAACCACGACACCGTACCACCCACAGTGTAACGGTCTCGTGGAACGGTTCAATGGTACATTAAAGCAAATGCTTCGTAGAATGGCAAACGAACGTCCCAAAGATTGGGAAAAATACATTAACGCGCTCTTATTCGCGTATCGCGAAGTCCCTCAAGAAAGTTTGGCTTTCTCACCGTTTGAACTATTGTACGGAAGGACCGTTCGGCGTCCGATGAGCATACTAAGAGATCTGTGGTCCGAGAAGGACATAGAGGACAACGTCAAAACGACGTATCAGTACGTCCTCGACTTGCGCGAACGGCACGAGAAAACGTGCGAAATCACACATGAGAACTTGAAGAGTGCGTCCAAAAAGTACGCAAAGTACTACAACCGTAAGACCCGTAGTAGGCAGTATGCAGTGGCAGATCAGGTACTTGTACTACTACCGACAGACAACAACAAATTGCTTCTTATGTGGAAGGGACCATACCCCATAACAGAGGTAGTTAATGAGTGGGACTATAGGGTTGACATGGGAGGGGAAGTTGAAAACCTTTCATTCAAACATGTTAAAAGAGGTACGAGACTAGGCCTGAGCACCCGGGGAAGGGAATACTCACTGTAATAAATGCGGCCGTGATAGAAGACACAGTAGAAGGGATCCTAGTCCAGGTGGGTGTAGTGCCGAAGAAAAACATGTTATGTCCCAGGGGATTAGAGTCCGATACGGAGAGCAGAGTTGACATGTCGCCTTATTTAGGCAAGATAGAAGAAAAGACCCAAATCAAAGAGATCTTACGGGAATTCACCCATGTCCTGAGGGACGCACCAGGACACACCCATATAGGGAAACTGAGATAAAGTGGGCAGACTGCCTGAGCAGGATATCGGGGTAGATCAGCTGTGCCAACGTGTCTCGCGATTATGCACGAAAGTGTAAACACTTTTTGTTTATGGGGGAGATATGTCGCGTGGCACGTGCATTCTTGTACATTCCGGATTTCCGTATAATTGTATATTTGTGATGTGTGTGACTGTGTTGTATTGTTGTGCGTACTATTGATTTCACATACCTGTGATTCCACATACCTGTGACTTCACACACCTGTGATGTTTACATACCTGTGATTTAGCATGTACATTTGCCATGTGCGTGTAATAACGGGGCTTATGTTGTATTGGTGGAAATACGTTTATGCGTGTCCTTTTGCGGATTTAAATACACGTCCATTTTATGAGCAATGTTTTACTAATGTCACGCCATATTTGCCACAGACTATGCATGTGTGTGGTAGAGAACTCGTTGACTGCGTGTGCTGGTTTCGCTAGGGAAAATACCCCTTTTGGTATTATGGACGTCCACTATCCGTGCGCGGCCGAGTTTGTCCGCGTGTCAGTTGTTCACCAGATAAGGGACCTTCTGTATGTGAAGCCAGTATATAGCGCAGACCATACCATGGTTTGCCCTGTTATGTATGCTACGGGTTAGTATTTCATCATAGCCTGGTACTGGCCAACACGGATATATCAGATCCCATACTGGTGATGCTTTGTGTCGTGATATTTCCGTAAATGACCACGATATTTGAGTTTAGTATGTGCTACACTCTCATTTCAGTGTACAGCCCGTAGTACCGATATGGACGGGTTTGGCGGGGCTAAATAGCGACCCTCGTATGTCGAGACCAGTCGAGTCCATTTCGCATTATGAGATCTGGGTCAATTGTGTGCAGATTTATGGTAGTGTGGGATATACCATGTTGGATGGTATTTATTCCGCGAGGGCTGTACACTAGTTTGGTTGAATTTATGGCGTGGGAACATATATTTATGCCAAATATAACCCACGGGTGAAATGGCAAAAGCCATGGTTTTGTAATATTTATGCTGAGTGTCGAACGAGGTTTAGGCATATTCATTATTACGTGCGTGGTTTCACTGGTGCGTATACAAGCGATGTCTCGCAATGTGTTGTTGGGACACATATTTTCTGGTAGCAGAAGGATAGTACTGTATTTACCAGTGACACGGAGGATTTTGGTTTGTACCTACAACATTTTATTTCAGCTGTGATTTGCCGTTGTTCGATTCCCGTGTTAGTCCGTTGTGCATTCTGTATGTCCGTCTGTGCGTATTTGTCCAGTAATTGGAGGCTCATTTCATTGTGTAGCCTCTTGAGATCGCTCCAGCGAGCCACATTGGACGTCTTGGTCCACTCGTTGAGGGCAGACCCCAGTCAGTGCAGAGTACCAGGTCGTCCGAGTGTCCGTACGTCTGTCTGGCGCAGTGTGTGTAGCAGCTCCGGGTACAGGCCTGTATAGAGCAGTGTGTGATTGCTACATCGCGTTCAGCAGACAGTCACAGCCATCGATTAGTGAAGTGAAACACCATACACATATATCAAATTATTATACTACCACCGAGTTGAATGTCACCCATCTGAAACTTTTCCCGGCGTCTTAGCCAACGTGATAATCGCCATTTGTATTATATCGGAACTTTACATCCGGTCTACCACTTCCGGTATTACAACCAATTGATTCACCATGGATACTTTACATCCGGTCCACCACATCCGGGTTGCTACAGTCTAGTGATACCATAGGAACTTTACATCTGGTCCACCACTTCCGGAAATAATACTTCGCGACAGTCTACCTTTGGAATTTTACTTCCGGTACCAGCTTCCGGAACATTATCGTTATTGACTACCATGTGATGTAACCACATCCGGCTTTGACTTTGACATTCAGACTTTGGAAATACATTGCATAGGCAATACATATGTATACTTTAATTATGTATGGTTATACACCTATCATGGCATATCATGGCTAAGGGATTATAGTAAGACTACATATATTGTTTATGGATTAATACACTTGAAGTTGGATAATAGCCATATTGGTGACTAGACCTCATACTGCGGGTGAGGCAGACCTTGGGACATGAATACTCAGAGGTTACCACTATCTATTGAGATACGCCAGCACTGGGGTAGCTCAGATGATTGCCATTTGTCCTCCAATGTTCGTTCTGCCATGTTGTACTTGTATGTTATTTCACTTTGATTAGCGATCATCAAAGTACTTGTGCATTCATACTATTGTCCACTACGGGGCCATTGAGATAACAGATACTGAGTTTATTCGTCTATAGCTTTTAAGTTGCGTTAAAGTATAACAGTTGATTGGCTTACAACCTAGTAATTGAATAGTATCATGCACCGTACAGTGATGTTCGCATATCAATGTATCATGAATTCCTGTGTGTTACCCATGTAATATAGTATACATTATAAGTGATTAACTGACTACGTGTACTTATCTACTCTAGCCTATCCCTTACACTTCAACTGCATTGTTACAACATTTCGTTCGTCAGATCAAGCTATATTGGGCATAACGTCATAACAATTGAAGTATACTTGGTTCATATGATAATAGGGGAGACAATTTGTCACGATCATTCCTGACCTTGGTAATGACCTTGACAGTAATATATACTAAAAACACATAGTAGATATATATACAGAGATATGTGGTTGTTTTTCAATCTTGCTGTAATTATTCCAGAAGAATATACGTATGTCATACATTTAATATGAAAATTACTATGTCTACACTATGCATATTTTATCATAGATTTACTATATCTGCAACTTACGTATTTACTTGCACCGTATATGTATAATCAAGATTTATGTAATACAAACTCATAATGGCTGACATATAAATACATTTTATTTTGATTAGATGCGCTTAGTTGTGTACCTTAATAACCTTCCGCGTCATGAATCAACAATTCCTTCTAAGTTTATTATTTGTCTGCATTATTTTCATACTCATGTACTAAATAATACTAACCTTTAGCTCCTTTGTCATCACCTGAAAATAACGAAGAAGAAAAACTATTAACGTATGAATATATATTATCATAAATATATACTAAACAGGAGAAAAATGTAAACACAAATAATAGAAGACATATACAATGAGTTGTACGTAGGAGCTTTTCCATCGTGCAGCAATTATTCCAGAATAATATACATATATCATATATTTAATGTGAAAATTACTATGTCTGCAAAGTGCTTATTTGATCATATATTTCAATAACCTTCCGCGTCATGAATCAATTACTTCCAAGTTTATTATTTGTCTACAATATTTTCATACTGATGTACTAATGAATACTAACCTTTAACTCCTTTGTCATCACCTGAAAATAACGAAAAATAAAAACGGTATGAATATATATTATCATCAATATATACTAAACAGGAGCAAAATGTAAGCACACTTACTAGAAGACATATACAATGAGTTGTACGTAGATGTTTTTCCAACGTGCATCAATTAAT
This sequence comes from Conchocele bisecta, assembly GCA_029237695.1. Lineage (NCBI taxonomy): Eukaryota > Metazoa > Mollusca > Bivalvia > Lucinida > Thyasiridae > Conchocele > Conchocele bisecta. The sequence continues at coordinate 13,884,792 of CM055275.1, read as the reverse complement.
ACAGATGAATATACATATATCATATATTTAATGAGAAAATTACTAATTCTGCACTGTACATATTTTATCATATGTAGACTATATCTGCAAATTACTTGTATAATCATGATATGTGTAATACAAACTGATCAATTCCTTCCAAGTTTATTATTTGTCTCAAATATTTTCATACTGATGTATTAAAGAAAACTAACCTTTAGCTCCTTTGTCATCACCTGAAAATAACGAAGAAGAAAAACTATTAACGTATTAATATATATTATCATAAATATATACTAAACAGGAGAAAAATGTAAACACAAATAATAGAAGACATATACAATGAGTTGTACGTAGGTGCTTTTCCATCGTGCAGCAATTATTCCAGAATAATATACATATATCATATATTTAATGTGAAAATTACTATTTCTGCAAAGAGAATATATTAAAATAGTTTGCTATATCTGCAAATTACTTCCATAATCAAGATATGTGTAATACAAACTTATAATGGCTGACATATAAAGACACATTATTATAATTAGATGCGTCTAATTGTATATTTATAATTCTCAGGCGTACGATTGTTTCAGAGGGATAGTACCAAATTATAAAGAATAAATAATACTAACTGTTGCAGTCTTTGTCACATGAAAAGAATAAGGAAACAAACATAAACTTATATATATATATATATATATAGTATGTAATTAACTGCTTAATAAGTGACTTGTAGATATATATTAAACGGGAACATAACATCAACACATAATACTAGGCATATACAATGAGTTGTACGGAGGTCTTTTGTGAAAATTACTATGTTTGCACTATGCATATTTTTTCATAGATTTACTATATCCGCAAATTACTTGTTTCATTGTAGATGTATACTTAAGATATGTACAATACAAACTCATTATGGCTGACTTATAAAAACACATTATTATAATTAGATGCGTATAGTTGTGTATTTTAAATTTGTTTCGGCGTCGTGAATCAATTCCTTCCAAGTCTATTATTTTCCTACAATCTTTTCATACTGATGTACTAGAGAATACTAACCTTTACCGCCTTTGTCATCACCTGAATATAACGAAGAAGAAAAAATATTAACGTGCGGACATGTTTATTTACCCAGGTGAGCTGTTTAGCTTAAAGCCCCTATGCGGCTGAAATTGCCGAATTTGGCCTCCTATTGGATTTTCCCATACATAAATCCAACAGGTTTCTATTTACACACACTTTAAAACTGTTTGCATTCATTTTGGTACAAAAATGAGTTTGTAGTCGATGAAAATATCAATATTTGTTGATAAACAAACAGCAGGTCCGATCGATTTTCCGATAGACGCTCGGGTCAACTGCACAACTCCCTGATTCGCGGACGATGAATTCCGATAGCCGGAGTTTATCGACTCGCTTCCGAGCCGAAGCCGTTGGGTTATGGAAATTAATTTGTGAATATTGACATTTTGTATAGAGTGGTACACAAAACAATTTTTTGTTGTCTTCACATTTCGATTAAGATGTAAATCTCAAGACTTGCGATGTATCTATTAGGCAGTATATGGTAGTTTTGTGTACTAAATCAGTTGCCAAACATGTTTTTGTGTTTGAAAAAATCGGAAAATTGTAATACTGTGCCGTTCAGGGGCTTTAAGGACCTAATCGGGCATTATTTCCTATAATCAGTTCACCTGATTAAATAAATGGTTTGTATAGTAATGTATATACATGTATATCATTATATATGTATTGCCTCATCACGGTAAGTATGCATTCGCAGTAAAGTATGATCATCGCACATCAGAAAATAAATACATGTTATAAATAGTAATGTCCGTTAACATTTTAAGGAAATACGGTTATCGCCCCTGATATATGTGAGGAAATTTACGTCTGCTATAAAATGTATAATAATGCCTACTGAGTGGGCATGCACCTGTAACTTAAAAGTTAATATGAAACTCGTCATCAATGTTATGCACCTCGCTGCATAAATTGTGCCTGACTAGTTTCATATATCTCGTATCAAATGGTACTCGTTTGTGATTATCTATCTATCTAATACTATACATTGCAAGTTACTTTAAACATATATTTAGAATGCAATTAACTGCTTTGTAATGTATACTAAAAGGGTGGAAATGTCAACACATAATAGTAGATATATACACTGAGATATGTGGTTGTTTTTCAATCTTGCTGTAATTAGTCCAGAAGAATATACGTATGTCATACATTTAATATGAAAATTACTATGTCTACACTATGCATATTTTATCATAGATTTACTATATCTGCAAGTTACGTATTTACTTGCACCGTATATGTATAATCAAGATTTATGTAATACAAACTCATAATGGCTGACATATAAATACATTTTATTTTGATTAGATGCGCTTAGTTGTGTACCTTAATAACCTTCCGCGTCATGAATCAACAATTCCTTCTAAGTTTATTATTTGTCTGCATTATTTTCATACTCATGTACTAAATAATACTAACCTTTAGCTCCTTTGTCATCACCTGAAAATAACGAAGAAGAAAAACTATTAACGTATGAATATATATTATCATAAATATATACTAAACAGGAGAAAAATGTAAACACAAATAATAGAAGACATATACAATGAGTTGTACGTAGGTGCTTTTCCATCGTGCAGCAATTATTCCAGAATAATATACATATATCATATATTTAATGTGAAAATTACTATTTCTGCAAAGAGAATATATTAAAATATGTTTGCTATATCTGCAAATTACTTCCATAATCAAGATATGTGTAATACAAACTTATAATGGCTGACATATAAAGACACATTATTATAATTAGATGCGTCTAATTGTATATTTATAATTCTCAGGCGTACGATTGTTTCAGAGGGATAGTACCAAATTATAAAGAATAAATAATACTAACTGTTGCAGTCTTTGTCACATGAAAAGAATAATGAAGCAAAAATAAACGTATATATATAAATTTAGTATGTAATTAACTGCTTAATAAGTGACTTGTAGATATATACTAAACGGGAACATAATTTCAACACATAATACTAGGCATATACAATGAGTTGTACGGAGGTCTTTTGTGAAAATTACTATATTTGAACTGTGCATATTTTTTCATAGATTTACTATATCCGCAAATTACTTGTTTCATTGTAGATGTATACTTAAGATATGTGTAATGCAAACTCATAATGGATGACTTATAAAAACACATTATTATAATTAGATGCGTCTAGTCGTGTATTTTAATTTGTTTCGGCGTCGTGAATCAATTCCTTCCAAGTCTATTATTTTGCTACAATCTTTTCATACTGATGTACTAGAGAATACTAACCATTACCGCCTTTGTCATCACCTGAATCTAACGAAGAAGAAAAACTATTAACGTGCGAACATGTTTATTTACCCAGGTGAGCTGTTCAGCTTAAGGACCTAATCTGGCATTATTTCACGATAATCAGTTCACCTGATTAAATAAACGGTATGTATAGTAATGTATATACATGTATATCATTATATATGTATTGTTACTATATATACGTTTTTTTCACCAGTAAGTATACTATGTACCATACCATTTTTGTTCCAGAAAAAGCAATTGCTATGTTTATCCCGTGTCAGAAATGTGATATGATATATTTATAAATACACATGCAGCGAATTTGATTGGCTGGCCTCATCACGGTAAGTATGTATTCGCAGTAAAGTATGATCATTGCACATCAAACAATAAATACATGTAATAAATAGTAATGTCCGTTAACATTTTAAAGAAACACTGTTATCAGTGTGGAAATTTACGTCTAATATAAAATGTATAATAATGCCTACTGAGTGGGCATGCACCTTTAACGTAAAGGTTAATATGAAACTCGTCATCAGTGGTATGCACCTCGCTGCATAAATTTTCCCTGACTTTTTCCTTAAATCTCGTATCAATTGGTACTCATTTGGGATTATCTATTTATTGAATAATATACATTGCAAGTTATTTTAAACATATATTTAGTATGCAATTAACTGCTTATTATGTGACTTTGTAAATGTGTACTAAATGTGTGGAAAATGTCAACACATAATATTAGACATATACACTGAGTTATGTGGTTGTTTTTAAATCTTGCTGAAATTATTCCAGAAGAATATACGTATATCATATATTTAATGTGAAAATTACTATGTCTACACTATGCATATTTTAACATAGATTTACTATATCCGCACGTTAGTTATTTACTTGCACCGTACATGGATAATCAAGATGTATGTAATATAAACTCATAATGATTAACATATAAATACATTTCATTTTAATTATATGCGTTTCGTAGTGTATTTCAATAACCTTCCGCGTCATGAATCAATTCCTTCTAAGTTTATTATTTGTCTACAATATTTTCATACTGATGTACTAAAGAATACTAACCTTTAACTCCTTTGTCATCACCTGAAAATAACGAAAAATAAAAACGGTATGAATATATATTATCATAAATATATACTAAACAGGAGCAAAATGTAAACACACATACTAGAAGACATATACAATGAGTTGTACGTAGTTGTTTTTCCAACTTGCAGCAATTATTACAGATGAATATACATATATCATATATTTAATGTGAAAATTACTATGTCTGCAAAGGGCATATTTTATCATAGATTGGCTATATCTGCAAATTACTTCCATAATCAATATATTTGTAATACAAACTCATAATGGCTGACATATAAAGACACATTATTATAATTAGATGCGTCTAATTGTTTATTTTAAAATTCTTAGGCGTACGATTGTTTCAGAGGGATAGTACCAAATTATAAATAATAAATAATACTAACTGTTGCAGTCTTTGTCACATGAAAAGAATAAGGAAGCAAAAATAAACTTATATATATAAATATAGTATGTAATTAACTGCTTAATAAGTGACTTGTAGATATATACTAAACGGGAACATATCTTCAACACATAACACTAGGCAATTACAAATAATTGTACGTAGGTCTTTTGTGAAAATTACTATGTTTGCACTATGCATATTTTTTCATAGATTTACTATATCCGCAAATTACCTGTTTCATTGTAGATGTATAATGAAGACATGTGTAATTCAAACTCATAATGGTTGACTTATGAAGACACATTATTATAATTAGATGCGTCTAGTATTTCACGATAATCAGTTCACCTGATTAAATAAACGGTATGTATAGTAGTGTATATACATATATATTATTGTATATGTATTGTTAATATATATACGTTTTTTTAACCAGTAAGTATACAATGTACCCATACCATTATATTTTCCAGAAGAAGCAATTGCTATGTTTATCCCGTGTCAGAAATGTGATATGA